>PVIC010023400.1:0-26931 GCA_004025085.1 Thryonomys swinderianus | reverse complement strand
TTCCTCAGATAAAGCATAATTTGATAAAAGTTGGAGCCAATATTATATTCATTGAGGCAAAAATAATTTAAAGATTTCTATAAATTTAGGAACATGAGAAAAATGTTTAACATTAATAATGCTTATCAAGTAACCCTGATAGTCTAGCCTCAAAAATTAAACACATATAGAAACATACAGAATTAAAAGATACTGTCATGCCCCATCAGAGAGATTTGCCAGCCTAGTAAACCCAAGAAACCTCAAGATGTTTAGGCAAAAGACAATAAAATTTCAAAACATTAGTCAATTCATTCTAATAACACTGTTATGCAGCAGCAAGCATTATCCATATATAAACATTTCAAAAATGCTTAAATATTATTGACTATGGTGGTATAAATAAAATATGAACTATATCCTTCTATGTAAAAATATGTAAGGTTAATGAAATACATTGCAAAAAATCTTGAAAAATTTGAAGGACATGTAAATTTTATTATGTTGAAAGTATTAATTCAATTTAAACTGATTTAAACATTTAAAGCAAAGGAAAATTATACAAAATACATAGGCATTAATTTATAAAGAACCAATATCAGATGAGATGTATATGTTAGAATTATCAAATAGGCAATTAAAAAGTTATGTTTGATATAATATGCTGTGCAATTTAAAAATCAGAAAACATAAAATCATATATAATAAAGCATGGAAAAATGCTAAGAATGAATATAAAGAAAATTATGGGGTTTTTTGTTGTTGTTGTTTTTGAGACAGGGTCTTGCTTTGTAAATGAGGCTGGCCCTGACCTCACTATATAGCCCAGGCAAGCCTTGAACTCAGCAATCTTCCTGTCTCTGCCTCCAAGTGCTGGGATTACAGAAGAAAATTATGTTGAAACACTTTTTTTTCTGGTATTGGGGATTGAACTCAGAAGTTTGGGCTTGTGAGACAGTCATAATTTCACTGAGCTAAATCCCCAGCCCCAAAACACTTTTAATAAATCAAAATATCCTTTGAAGTTTTTAATCACCAGCTTTGAAAAATCAAGGGGAAAATATTGCAAGCCTAAAATTATAAAGGAAATGAAAGAAAACAACAGAATATCCAAATAAGTTACCACAATTTCAGAATACATCATATTGAATAACTGAAGAAAGAAAAAGAGGGGGGACTGAAGGGACAAGACAGTATTTAAAGTAGTGGTAAGTGAGAACTTTCCAAAATTAATGAAAGACATAAAACCACAGATTCAAGAAGAAAGGAAAATGCCAAACATGATAAATACTAATATTATCTATTTCAAGAAATATATTTAAACTGTAGAAAACCAAAGATGAAGAGATAAACTGGAGGAAATGCACCATACATATTGAAAACTGAGTTTAAAAATTGCAGGAGATTATTCATAAGAAATAATACAACAAAGAAAGGAGAGCAATGAAATATTTCAAATGTCAGTGGGAAAATTTGCTTCAGCTTAAAATTCTGTGTCTCACAAAACTAATTTTCAAAATATTACTTACAGATATGTATTGCAGAAAAAGTTAAAAGAAAAGAAGCTTTTTTTCCACTTGCATACTCCCCCCCCCCCCTTTTTTTTTGAGACAGGGTCTTGCTTTGTAGTTCAGGCTGGCCCTCAGCTCACTATGCAGCCCAGGCAAGCCTCGAACTCAGCAATCCTCCTGTCTCTGCCTCCTGAGTGCTGGGATTACAAGCATGAGCCACCATGCCTGCACATACTCCCTTTTTTTTAAATTGACTTTTCGGTACATTTTATACATACATTATGATCACATTCAACATTGAGAGTTTGTACCTATCCACGTCACAGTTTGATTCACATTTTTCCACCTTTCCTCACCCTCTCTACAACTCCCATCCCTACACACTTAAGCTTTTTCTTTTTTTAACTATCAAGTTTTTATTTCCCTTCTTTACTTTCCTCTCCCTGACCTTCTTGTTTTCCTTTTGCGCATTTTCTTCCTATTTCACATTACCTATTACAAATTTTGGCATTCATTTACACCTTCAGTTTTTCATACTAGAGAAAAGATACAGTATTTACACATCTATGTCCTACTTATTTTCACTTATGAAAGGTACATCCATTTGAGTATAAATGACTCTACTTTATCAGTCTTGATAGCTTAGTCATAGTCCATTTTATTTAGAAAACCACATCTTCTTTATCCAGTCTCTCATTGATGGGCATTTGGGCTATTTCTAAGGTTTAGCTATTACAAACTGAGCTGCTATAAACATAGGTACACATATGTCACTGTGTTGTGATTCTTTTAATTCTTTCAGAGATATACCTAGCAGGGGAATGACTGGGTCAAATGGAACCTCAAGTACTAGCTTTTTAAAAAATCTCCAGAATGATGAGGTTGAGTCATTTATATTCAAATGGATGTACCTTAAGAACATACTCATAAGTGAAATGAATAGGTCCCAGATGTGTAGATATCATATCGTTTCTGTGGTATGAGACACTGAATTTGTAAATGTGTTCTAGAATGCATGTTTGATATTGTAAAATAGTAAATATTCAAAGTAAAATGGGGTTTAGGGATAATGAGGGGAAAGAAAAAAATTGATGGGAAAAAAAGGAAACAAAGCTTGTGTATATAGGGGCAGGTAGTTGTAGGGTATGTAGGGGAAGGGGAAAGATGAGAATTAAGTTATGTCATATACTGGTAAAAATTCTCAATGTGGAGTGTAATTGTGATGTGTACATATAATGTACCAATAAATTAAATTTTAAAAATCTCCACAATGATCTCCACAGTGGTTGCACCAGTCTACATTCCCACCATCAGTGGAGGAGGATGTTTTATCTCCTCACAGTCCTGCTAGCATTTTTTTATTGGTTGAATTCAGGATAGCATCCATTCCTTCTGAACTGAGATGGAATCTCAGTGATATTTTCATCTGCATCTCTCAAATAACCAGAGATGCCTAACATTTCTTCATGTTTCTTAGCTACTTTTACCTCTTCATCTGAAAAATATCTGTTCATTTCAGATGCTGATTTTTTGGAAGCCTTAGGAAGAAGGAAAATAGTGTAACTCAGAATCTCAGGTCTACATAAAGAAAGGAAGAAATTAAGGCAGAGATAAATGGAGAGATTATTGCATTGGATGACCCCCTCAATTTAGAGATTGCCAACTCTGAAAATAATGTATCACTTAAGGAAACTTTTCTCAAGATTTCAACAAGATATTTTGTGGAGGTAGTTGTGATTAGTTAAAAATTTACACAGATAGACCAAATAACTATAAGAACAAAAAGCAAATTTCAAAAGTAAGAATAAACTAAAATGAGGCAGTCTACTTAATGTCAAGATTTATTTCAGAGATACTGTATAATAATGGAATTATAATATTAACAGAAGGGTCCACATACAGATTTACAGACTAGAATACATATCTGTACCAAAAAGATTTTTTTTTTATTTTCAGACAGAGTCTCGCTTTGTAGTTCAGGCTGGCCCTGAGCTCACTATGTAGCCCAGGCAAGCCTCAACTCAGCAATCCTCCTGCCTCTGCCTCCGAGTGCTGGGATTATAGGCGTGAGCCACCACGCCCAGCACTGTGGTATGTGGTATTGATTTCTGCTGGGCGTGAGTCACCACGCCCAGCATTGTATGTGGTTACCGGGATCAAATTTAGAACCTTGTGCTTGAGAGGCAGGTACCAGAACCACTGAGCTAAATCTCTGGCCCTCTGTACCATTCTTGAAGAAAAGTAAGGTATTTAGCACCATTTCCCTGAAATGCCCTTTTTCTTTCTCATGATTCTTGCCAAGAGAGGGAGACATTGAAAACCTTGCCAGCCCAGACAGTCTAGATAAATATTATCTGAAATTAACAATTTGGGCCTCATCAGGTTAAAAACATTTATCTATGATATGCCTCAAGTTACAGCTGACGAAAAAAAAAATCTCTGAGGCACAAGTATGATAAAGGGCTTATACTTAGAACTTTTGTTTTAGAAGCTCAATTTGAAAACTCACTAGTAACAAAATGGACTCCAAATCTGACACATTTCACCAAAGAGGATACATGGATGGCAAATAGTCATGTGAATATATGTTCAACATTGCTAACCTTTAGGGGAATAAAAATAATCCCCACACTATGAGATCCAGCATTATTAAAAGAGCAAAAATCCCAAATCCAAATGCTTTTGAAGAAGAAAAATATGGAAGCATTTTATGAGATGGGACAAAAAATAAGCATCTGTTTAAAGTTTTAAAATTATAGTAAAAGACACATTGCCATAGATTCCCTTAGTATTCTCCCTCTTACTTTGAATACAGTTATTCTTTGTTCTTAACACTTTCTGAAGTAGGTCTGGAAGTTCTTTTTCATGAAGAGCCTTTGCACATCATGGCTGCCTCAATATCCTGAATTGATTGAAAACATTTGCCTGCTGCGACAGCTAACAGTGTCAGTTTGAGTAAGAAATGTCCACCTCGGTTGTTTCCAAGATTGGGCTATCACAAACTGAGCTTCTGTGAAGAGTGCCAATAAAGAATTCAACTGAAAAAGAAAAAGAAACGTCCATCTACATTGGCTTAACATCATTCTGGGTGTGGCTAAAGGGAATTACTGAAGACTGAAGACCCACCTGAGTATGAAGGACACCAACAAATAAACTTGTTTCCTGAATGGAATAAAAGAAAAACAAGCAAGGAAGACTCCCTTCTGAGAGCCTGAGGGCCTCGCTTTAATCTTGGCCAGTCTCCTGGCTTCTAGTGCAGACTTCAGACTTCCGAAACATACTCTTCCTCCTCCCTGCTACAGACACTTATGGGTCTCTACCGTGAACTCCACACCCTGGATTGGGTCTTTCAGATCGCCAGCTGCTAAGAGCCTTTTGAACTTTAACATAGCTAACTCTGCAGGCAATCTTTGTAAGCGTATCTTATAAATCCTTACATATTTGCATAGTTGGTATTAAATCTCTTTCTCTGGAAAGCACTGACTAATACCCCTCTTTTGGTCATTTTAACTTTGGGGAAGAGCCGGAAGTCGTACAACACCAGGTCTGGTGAATAAAGCACGTAGAATCCACTTCCAAGCCCGTCTTTTCACGGTATGACTCTTAGCATCAACATTCGCAGCATGTTTGATGACACCTTATGAAGAAAACCATGAGAGAAAACTTCTGAACTGCTTCAGAAAACGGCAAGAAGGATGAAAGAAGTGTGCTCCAAGACACAGATTAATGGAAATATGTCTTTTACTGTAATATTTTTAACTTCAAACAGTTGTTTTCTATCATTTCTTACATATTTATGATAGGTATGTAAAATAGTACAGCCTTTATGAAAAATATAAGGCTTGGGCCGGAGGGTTAGCTCAGTGGTTCCGGCGCCTGCCTCGCAAGCACAAGGTCCTGAGTTCGATCCCCGGTAACCACATATAATGCTGGGTGTGGAAACTCACGCCCACCAACAATCAACACCGCATACCACAATGCTGGACGCGGTGGCTCACGCCTGTCATCCCAGCACTCAGGAGGCAGAGACAGGAGGATTGCTGAGTTCGCAGCGGCTTGCCTGGGCACCACAGTGAGCTCAGGGCCAGCCTGAACTACAAAGTGAGACCCTGTCTCAAAAAAAAAAAAAAATATATATATATATATATATGGCAGAGTCTTATAAAACTAAAGGGGCCATATAAACCAATAATTGCACTCATGAACATTTTATTCCTGAAATAAGAAAATTTATGTTCTCATCAGATGCAATCATGTAATATGTATGTTCATCAGAATCTTCTTGAGAATGTATAAAACTTCAAAATAAAGCACTTTCACTGTATTAATCTTGAAAATCAGACCTTGAGTGTCCCTAGAATTGCATAATTTTAATAGTACAAAAACGAACCGGTAAAACTTCAGATCATTTGGTAAAAATGATTACTTTGGATCCATTCTGACACATCACACCTGCATTTCTACACTAGAATAAGAGTTTGAAGTGTTACTAGTAAATGCACAAAATTGACAACTTTGCTAGAAATAATCAGAGGACCCCAGGAGGATAAAAGCAGTGATAGTTATAAGTTCATTTGGAAATATTAGTGTGAAGTTAAAAATTAAAGATTTGAGGTTGGACTAGTTATAATATTATTATATTTTATTGAAAACAAGAGGATGTGAAATGTCCTTTTACTGGGTAAGTACAAATAATTTGTGGAAGGAAAACAATAAATATTCAGTTGAGCAATGTGTCTTATCTGTAATAAATCTGACGATGTAGGGTAACCTTGATTAACTAGTCAGCTGTGGGTAAAAAACATTCGTTAGAGCAGAGGGGACAGTCGAAAAGATCAGTCATCATTCATCTTTTCACTGGTATAATATATCATAATTTTTTATTTTTCTAAGTGGGTAGAAATAAAATAGTACAAAAGTAATTAAAATCATTTTACTTCAGTTCTCTTACTTCCCTCCCAAAGTTCAGAAAGATTCTTTCTCAGTTAAAAAAAAAAATATTTCTAGTTAGTGTGTAATTTAAATGTGGATAAAATCCCACCCAGAAAGAAATAAAATGGTTGAACAATCTACTTCCTGGGAGGACTCGCAAAACAGTCATCTGTAAAAGACGTCATTGCTCGGCTGGGGATTTAGCTCAGTGGCGCTGTGCCCACCTGGCAAGCACAAAGGCCTGCGTTTTATTCCTGATGCCACAAATAAAGAAATTAAAGAGCAGAGTCGCTGTGTCTCCCCTCCCGTGGGGGTAGTTCCACAGAACTTCGTGTCCTGTTCTGACAGAGGAAGCCGCTGTCATTTCTTATGGCACACACGGGAGGAGTTGGGAAGGCTGAGATCAAAAAATCAAGAGGGAATGCCGGGGGTGGTGGCTCATGCCTGTCATCCCAGCACTCAGGAGGCAGAGACAGGAGGATTGCTGAGTTCCAGGCTTGCTTGGGCTGCATAGTGAGCTCTGGGCTAGCCTGAACTACAAAGTGAGACCCTGTCTCAAAAAAAAAATAAAATAAAATTAAGAGGGGATCACTCCTGGAAAATAGACCATGACTGAGTGTAGAGACAGCCCACATTTTGCACCTGTGACTAAATTTGTAAACCTTCTTTTTCCCCCATGTAAAACTTTGAAGTACTGTTTTCTTCATGTGGTGCTGAAAGCTGTGTATGTTCACAATCGTTTTCTTTCATATTTTATTTATTTGTTTGTTTGTCTCTGAGACAGAGTCTCGCATTGTAGTTCAGGCTGGCCCTGAGCTCTCTATGTAGCTCAGGCAAGCCTGGAACTCAGCAATCCTCCTGTCTCTGCCTCCCGAGTGCTGGGATGACAGGTGTGAGCCACCACGCCCGGCACTGTGGTATGTAGTATTGATGGCTGGTGGGCGTGAGTCACCATGCCCGGTGTGGTTGTATGTGGTTACCAAGGATTGAACTCAAGACCTTGTGCTTGCGAGGCAGGCACTGGAATCACTGAGCTAAGTCTCTAGCCCCACGATCGTTTTCCAACGATAATAATTTCCAAAATGTGGAACATACGGAATAACAAGAACCATGTCCCAGCACATGATGACGTCCCTGGATTCAGTGCCCAGGATGGGGCAGAGAAAGACCAGACTCTTAACCCAACAGTATTTCTCACAATCTGTATTATTTTCTGTTTCTTTCCTGTGGGTAGTATAACATATTATTTGTTCTCTGCCGGGCGTGGTGGCTCAAACCTGTAATCCCAGCACTCGAGAGGCAGAGGCAGGAGGGTTGCTGAGTTCCAGGCTTGCCTGAACTATATAGTGAGCTCAGGGCCAGCCTGAACTACAGAGTGAGACCCTGTTTCAAAAAAAATTATCTATTCTCTATATATTTCTTTTAAATCTCCAAACTAGAACTCTGAGGTGGGTCTATTATTTTTTGCAATATTGGTGACAGACATCAAGATGCTAATTTATTTTATTTCAAAATACAGACACTGTTAGAACCATAATACCAATTTTCATTTAAAAAGTGAAAATACTCAAAGGTATGATATAATATACATTTCCATTTTAAAATTTTAATATATTGTCTTAGTCTACTTGCCTATAACAAAATACCAAACACAAGGTAATTTATGAAGAAGAAAAAATTTTTTTTCGCAGCTCTGGAGGCTGTGAAGTTGCAGATCAAAGAAAAAGCTGGATCAACTGTGTGATATTATGTCCTCACATTACAGACTTTGGAAGGGAGAGAAGTAAAGCGCTGTGCAAAGCTGCGGTGAGGGCTGAGTCTTGTTCCCAGGCAGGAACCTGACGTCTGCATCCCGTGACAGTCCAACCTGTTGATACCATCACAACGTCAGAAGTCTGATTTAGGAAGGGACACATTCCAACCACACGTGTCTGTCACTCTGTGTCTGTGTGTCCGTGTTGAGGTAGACAAATACTGTCTAGTTAATGAATCATAAAGCAACATTCCATCCTCTGGCTGCTAAAACTTTTATTTTAGGATACATTAAAGAGGCAGTGAATGATCTCTTTATTGTGATGTTTAAAATTTTACAGATCTGGAGTGATAAATGACACCAAATGACAAAACCATTCACTTGAAAATTCATGCCCAAAGGCCAGAGCCATCACGTTCATTAAATAGAAGCACATATTAATTTCTAACCCAAATTCCTCTCCTGATAGCGTTGTTACGGTTAAATGAAGGACGAGAACAGGATCAGTTCCCATCTTTATTTTAACCAAACTTACAGTGGCAGAGAATTAAGCCTAGTCAAGAGCTGAAGCCATGAGCCTTTGCAAAGAGAGCAGAGAGCTTTTCCTCACACTTTCCACAGAACTTACCTGAAAGTCGGAACAAAGTGAATGGTGCACCCTTAGATACTTAGGGTACAAACGATGGTATGCGTTCCTTAAAAATCTTGAAGTCAATCGTAAATGTGATATTTTCACTTATTCTGCTGTTTCACATGTATGTGTGATTTTTCATAAAAATAGCTCCTCTAACTCTTTAGTAGAGCTGAAACTTGAAGATGAGATGTCCTATTCGTTGTGTGGTTTTCTGTGTGTGTGTGTGTGTGTGTGTGTTAATGTATTGATGTGAGCCTCTCATTCCAGTGTGAGAGTTAAGGGAGGAGATAGATATTATGTGCATGAACTGTTTCCATTATATCTTTATACACCCATGATGATATAATGACACCTATCTTAATTATATGTTGATAGAAAATGAAAAATTGTGTGGGTTTCTACAATAGTATTGCATAGAAGTCACAGGATCTGCTTTGACTGATGCAGTGTTTAACTAGCATGTCTACTGAGATTTCGGGTCAGCTTGTCTATCATTTCCACTGGAGATTTAAAGTAATTTCATATCGGCTCAGAAAAGAATTAAAATATTTCTGAGAAATAGTTTTCACATCTGTAAGAATTAGAAATCTGTTGAGAAAAAAAATAAAACAAAACACCTATACATACCTAGGGATGAATGGAGCTAATATCATAAGTAACAGGTAAATGATCTGTTAATATGGAATTTACATACTTGGAGATTGCGCACTTGGGACAATCTGACAGCAACAATCTGAGCAAAATCTCAATTGCATCAGCTGACATTTCAGGTTTCATAACCAAGTTCAACAATTTGTGCTGAGTCAGGCTTTTGTGCACGTCATTTTCTTGCGTGCTTTAGTGCTTTGCTGTAGTGTGATTGTTCCATATTTCACTATAAATAATCCTGCTCAGTTTGATTTTAAAAGTTTACTTCACACCAATGTCTTTTTTTCACAGCTCCACTGAACTGATTTTCGAATTAAAGACCCATGGGATGTGAAGGGATTTTAAAATGTAAATGTTCATTTGTCGAAACGAGTCTGTGTGCTTCCTACTGTAGCACTGATTAACCACTGAGACCTCTTCAGAATCTGCGATCTCGCTGATCTCGCCGCACAAGTCCTCAGGCCTCTACTTGAGAAGCAAAGGCAGCACATGTCACAACACGTGTCCTCGTCTAGAGCGGAGTGCTCAGTCCTCATCCCTGCTCATTTTGTTCTAACATGCCATAGACTTATGCTCAGATCATACTTCCAGAGCATTAAACTGTAGACTGAAATACTGGTAGGCTACATCTCTTTTTATTTTATTTAAAAATATACAGGTTTTATCAACAGACATGGGATCAAGGACATGAGAAATGTAGACATTCTATAATTTGTTCCTTCGCTTCACTGAGATAGACTTGAGGGACCTGTGGTCTTCCTGCTAGTGAGCTGTTATTTCCAAGGGAGCCTTTGCTCAAGGGGGAGATGCTCGTTCTGCTGCTACTGTTCATTTCTAGTCTGTTCTTCATCGTATCAACAGACTACTTAAAAGTGTCCAGGTGCGCTTAGGAAAACACTTTTACTGTTGATCCTCAAGGCCCTCCTCTGTCAAAATATAATGGGCAAAGACTTTAAAACGAGGTGTATCTCATTGCAAATGTTGTATTTTTGAAAAATTTGACATCAAGCATGGCCCTTCTTCTGTTTCCTTCATAAATGCTTCATAAATGCTTAAAAGTTTCAGTATGAAATTCGGGTGCTTTGACCTCAAGGTGCTTAATAGCATAACAGACAGTCTCATAGGCTCTGCCCTGTGTGTCTGTAGCACCCACAGATGTGAATATACATGGAACCTTTGCCAATGCAGCATCATAATAGCAAGTTCAACTTTAAAACACATGGTTCAGAAAAATGCACAGCCTCATATGTGCTCGTGTCTGCAGAATGGATATTAGACCGTTATTGTTTATGTATTTACCTATAATCCTGACTCAGAAAGGGCTAGAGACAGACTTTTACAAAGCTAGGATTTATTTTCCTTTGAAAATATTTTACTCTGCAGAATAAAATTTGGTTTGGGTTAATATGAGCAAATGATGTTTTTCTGTTCCTTTTTCAATGTGACCCTTTTCAAAGTGATTTTATGATATCTCCTTGCTTAAATCAGAGCAATTACAACACTAAAAATACACACAAGGGGCCCCAGGCCAGGATTATGGGGCAACGAACATGCTTCATCCCCTGGGTTAATCAGGTTATTCTTTTCCTGTTCAGCCTTAGGGGGTCAGGAAGGCAAAGGAGCGATGAGAATCTTGCTTCTCACACTCGCACGGGCACCCAGACCTGGAATGTGGTTCCTGATTCGGTACAGAGAGCCAGACTGTAGACGCTTTGCTCTTGAAAGATCTTCTCTTTGCTTTTGGTCTCTCCCTCTCCTTGTGTGTGTGTCTCTCTCTCTCTCTCTCTCTCTCTCTCTCTCTCTCTCTCTCTGTTCTTCCTTCCTTCTCCCTTCCTTTCTTTATTCTTTCCTTCATTTCTCTCTCCCTCCCTCTTTTGTGAATTAGGGTTCAGAGCTAGAGGTTAGGGTTAATGGCTAGGTTCATCGAACTCTGAATTCAGGGCCCAGCGCATGTGAGGCAAGCTCTCCACCCCTGAGCTACACCCCCACCTCCACCTTTCTTCATTTAAACTTAGAATTCAGGAACACTAGAGAGAATGTTTTCGCTCTTCCCTATGACCTGAGGCTCCTCGATATTCCTGGGAGCTAAGATAATAACACCACAGGGATAGGAATACCTCTCTTTTGTTGATGCCGCCATGGACAATATACTGATCACATGAACAACGTATTGTAGGAGCTTTGCCAATGACTGAAAAAAGTGTGGACTATCACAGCTGTATCACTGGTTTTATCGGTCACTTGTCTTCTTCTCACTTTTCATTTGGGAAGATGGTGAAATTGTAATCTCAAAAGTCAATGTAACAGCTTCATAAAGACCGTTAAAATAATTTAAAATACATAAAGGAGTTAAATGTTCTTTATAAAAATGTATTAAATCATTCATGCATAGACAAAATATCGACCTGCCATTAGATGCTCTAAATATTGGCACTATCTGTGGGGGATAAGTAGAGATGAGTCTATAAACTGAAACACATATAGCATCCTACTTCTTTATTCTCTGACTTTGTTTGCATCTGCTAGAGCAATAATAGGAGAAATTTCCAGAGCAGTTTCCAGAGCAGTTATTTACTATCTTCCAGCACTAGTCCTAAGCATTCTGAGATCAAGGTGGAGTATAATTGGCTCCTGCTGAAGGCCACAAGGGGAAGATCCTTCCAGGCTTCCCTGTCTGATTAGGAGATTTCGATTTTCCACCTTTTCACATTTCCCTTTGTGTATTTCTGTCCCTTTACCCAAATTTCCTCTTTGTGAAATGCACAGAATACTGCAACGACTCCATACTTTTAGAAGAACACATAAAACAAGACTTAAAGGATGAGGAAGAGTTAAATGAAGGTGGTGAGAGTTGTGGTCATGCTGGCAATTTCTTAAAACATTTGGGCTTGCCCAAGGCTAGATACGTTCATTGATTTACAAATTGTCATTACAAATTGTTATTTAACCAAATTTTGTCTCATATAATTTATGAAATGGCTCATTTTAGTAATATTATTATTTAATAAAATTTAATAATATCCAACTATGAGAAGTAGATGCCAGGGTTGAAGCCATGAAAATTAGTCTCAAAGATTATACGTATTCTTAATAAGCTTTGGGCTTTGTGTATTGACCAGCAAATAACAGTCTATGCAAAGTGTTTGTGGTACATGATGGGTTTATTTCACTGAAACCACCTTCAACCTTTTACCTTTTCTGGAAATTCAAAAATTACTAACATGACTTCTGAAATCTCATCCTCAGAATTCATTACAGACTTCAAACTCCTGGTTAGTTACTTGAAGTTTCTTCTATATCAGTCATGTTTCTTCTGAGTGATGACAAGACTAAAATACACTGTAAAAAAATAGAATCAATGGGCCAGAGATTTAGTTCAGTGGTTCCAGTGCCTGCCTCACAAGCACAAGGTCCTGAGTTCGATCCCCGATAACCACATACAATGCTGAGTGTGGTGACTCACGCCCACCAGCCATCAATACCACATACCACAGTGCCAGGTGTGGTGGTGGCTCACACCTGTAATCCCAGCATTCGGGAGGCAGAGACAGGAGGACTGCCGAGTTCAAGGCTTGCCTGGGCTACACAGTGAGCTCAGAGCCAGGCTGAACTACAAAGCTAGACCCTATCTCAAAAAAAAAAAAAAAATGAATCTAAGAACAAGATGAACACTTCTCTTGTAATAGTTTGGTTGCTAGGCACCTGATAGTCTCTTTCAGTCCCACTTTCTCACCAAATAATTTTGTCACCCTCTAGTAACTGTCATTAAAGTCACTTGAGACCGATTTTAGCCTTCAATGCTATTCATCTGTTATTTTATTTGCTGTCATGTATTCAATGTACCTTTTGTCCTTTTTAATTGACCGTTTGAGATCTGAGCTCATTGTACAGTAGCAAACTATTTCTGCATCCAAAATTAGTCTTTAGAAACTCTTAGTTTTCTTTCTTTTAGGGTCATTTTAATTATACTGTCAGACCTCCCAAATGAAAGCTAAGTGTTTGGCACTTTTATCAAGGATTATTACTCTTTTCACTGAACTGATATTTCTACGTCCAGTTCATTTCTTTCTCATATGTTATGTCAAGTTTCTCGTGTTTTGAACTAATTCTAAAAGATACTGTACATTTCATCATGTTTGTTAATCTTGTAGTGCAGCTGTAACAAATAAAAGTGGCACAGCTTGAATGGTCATGAAATTATGTAAGAAATCAAGGTGCTGGCAAATTGGTTCCTTCTGAAGTAGGGAGGAAGAATCTGTCCCATGCCTCCTTGTAGTATGTGTTCATGTGGAAGCAATATTTGGCATTCCTTGAAAAACAAAATCATCATTCTGATCTCTGCTTTCCTCTTCACAGGAAGTTCTCCCTTTCTGCAGGTTTGTGTCTAAATTTTCCCACTGCATAAGGTCATTAGTCATATTGAATTAATGCCCCACCCCACTGGTCATAAAGTGACTGTGAAGTCAACTCATTCTATCTACAATAAGTCTGTTCTTTGAGGGTGATCACCTTCTGAATCATGGGAGGGTTTAGAATTTCCACATATGCATTGTGGTAAGACACATTTCAACAGATAATATCATTTGCTATTGCACAGCCAGTAGTGTTCTCTCATTACTATAGAGAATAAGATAAACTTTACCTTTGCTTTATTGTTCTAAATAACATAGTAATACCTCAGATCACAAATGCTTCAGGTTGTGAACAATTTAGTTTATGCACAGAAGCAATCAGCGAATTTTGGTTCTATTTGCAAGGTCTGCATAAATTAAGTTGTTATTGGATTACTCAGGGCTTATATATATATAGTTTTGCAAATTCATATGTATCTAAGAACATATCAATTATCTCTGAATTATCCAATTTGTCATAGTGTGTAGGCAAGTAGTCACTGATGACTTGGATTTGGGTAGTTTTCATTGTAATTTGCTTTTTCTTTCTGAATGTGTCAATATAGATCTTTATTTTGGAAGAAGATTAGGCAAGGGTTTATCTATATAGATAGATAGATAGATAGATAGATAGATAGATAGATAGATAGATAGATTTTTTTTTTTTTTTTTTTTTTTTTTGCTTTTTGGAGACAGGGTCTCGCTTTGTAGTTCAGGCTGGCCCTGAGCTCACTATGGTGCCCAGGTAAGCCGCCGCGAACTCAGCAATCCTCCTGTCTCTGCCTCCCGAGTTATCTATATATTTTTAATTTCAACAAACTAGCTCTGATTTCTTCATTCTTTGTATTCTTTTTTGGTCTCAATTTCATTGACTTCTGGTTCAGTCTTCAAATGATACTAGCTTTGGATCTGCTGTTTTGTGTTTTTCTACTGAAGTACATCTTTTTTCTGGGTTTGCTCTGTTTTTGAACTGTAGGGTGTCAGAGTTAGAACTCAGACCAGCTTTCCTTACGTTTCATAGATTCTACTGTATTGTACTGGTGTTCTTGTTTGAATCTAGAACCCAAAGTCTGTCTTTCTTTTGTGACTCATTAATTACTTTAGAGTACAGGATTAATGAACATGCTTCTGCACAATTTCCATGATTTCTCTTGCCATTTATTTCTACTCTTTATTGCAGTATGATTTGTTACTATGCATGGAATAAATTTAACTTTTTTATATTTACTTAAGCATGATTTATGGGCTAGTAAGTAGTCTTCCTGTGAGCTGCTGCAAATATGCACTCTGTTGGAATGTAGAACATGCTATAGATCATTAAGTCCATTTGTTTGAAAATATGATTCAGTTCTGATATTTCTTTCTCAATTTCTTATCTAGTTGATGGATATGTTGTAGTAATGGGGTATGAGAACCCAAAGTATAATTATTGTCTATATTATTTTCATCTTTATCTAATCTTTTCTGTCCAGTATTACTCATTATCTTTCGAAATTCAGTGAACTGGTATATGGTGAGTATAATTTTTATTTTGGACTATTAATACCTAAACAATACATAGAGACCTTCTTTGGCTCTTCTGATCAGTTTTGATTTGAGATCTACTTTGTCTAAAAATGGAATAGCTAGCCATGCTTATTTTTGGTGGTCTAGTTGCATAGAATGTTATTTCCTAACTTTTGATTTTTAGTCTATGAAATTCCTTTTGGAACATTATTACTGAAATGTATTGGTGAGCCTCAGTGTATTATTTTCCTGAGGGCTTTATTTTAACTTCTAAAATATTAGTTGTATTGATATAATTTGAATGTACATAATGACCACATTCATCATGTGGAATTTGTCCTTTTACACATTACATCTTATTTTTTCCCTTTTCTCTCTCTGCACAACTCTTCTTCACCTCGTTATTTACAAAGACTTTGTTTCATTATGGTTCTTTCTCATTTTTTCTCTTTTCTCTTTTTTCCATCCCTCCTCCCCATGTTCCTTCCCATTTGAACTTTTTCTTTGTAATTCATGTTTTCTAATGTACATTAGACACCATACTCTTAAATGAAAATAATTGGATACATGTATAAACATTATGTTGTTTCCCTAGTGTGAGAAACTGAAAGTATATAAAAGGACCAAAATGTGTTTTCCTGTTATTAATGTGTGTGTGCGCATGCTTCTGCTTAACTGCTCCCACCATCTGACACATTCGCTCCACTGGACCCCTGTTACCCCTGGCTTCATTATCTCTCTATCACATATCCTTGAGAATATTTTGGAGGCTGGTTTGCTGTGCATAAATTTTCTGGTGTCCTGTTTGCATTGAAAGAACTTATTTTTCCATCAGTTTGGAGGGACAGAGTTGCAGAGTATATTATTGTGAGTTGGAAATACTTTTCCCTCAGAGACTGAAAAACTTTAAGATGTTTTGGCATTTAAACTTTGTGCTCAGACATCTTCTATAATTCTAACAAGTTTACCTTTATAGATAATATTTCTATTTATCTCTAACTTCTTTGAAGATTCTGACTTTTGTTTGATTTCTGAGATTTTGACCATGCTGTGCAGTGCACAAGTTGTTTCCTGACTGTATTTTGAGTTGTAGATAACTCAAAGAGTATATGTGAAAATTTTTTGCCATCTGTGAAACATTTTCTTCTATTGTTTCTGTAACAGGAAAGCTAATTTAAATCATTCATGCTGATGTCTGATTTTTAACTAATTACATTTTTCCTTGATTAGTCTTCTTTGTATCATCTACCGATTGTTGGGTGTACTTTCCACAATGAATTGTTTTTATGGTATATCCAAGAATATGGCTACTTGCATCGGTCCTATCCTCCATATCTGACATTCTACTTCATTTTGAGAACTTCTATTACATTATCTAATTTTTCTCTTAGATCTCCATTTGGTAACTTTTCATGTAATCATTTGATGCACTGGCCAGTCATATTTTGTAACATTTTATTGGCCCAGTTAGTATTCTAGTAGTGTCTTCTATAAGCTCATTGATCATTTTGTGAATGAAGTCTAAAACACCTGTCTAATTATATCAACTTGCAGCTCACTCGGCAGCTTATTGGGCTGGGGTTTTTTCTTCCTATTTTATCATTTTATATAATTGAGATGTTTGGCTTTTGATTTCCTGTGCAGTGATTTCCCATGAATCATCTTTGGGGAAGTTGGGGGGTTTTGTAGGCATCTTCTTGCCTTGCTTTTTCACGTTTCTATTATGTATGTGTGAGCAAGTGTGTGTGCGTGTGTTGTGTGCATGTACATGCATGTGTAATGCTGAGCACTAGGAGTCAATTATACTGGAAAAATTATTGCTAGTGTGCATATCTTTTCAATGTCTGCTTTCCAATGATGCATTCTGATAGGGACTTAGATCCTTGCCTTGGTCACAAGATCCAAATACTTCCACTAATTTGGGGAGGAAAAAGTACAATGTAATCACCCCAATACTCAGTCCTCTGAAAATACTATACAGTTGGTGATATAATGATGTATCAGATGTTGACATACAGTAAAAAACAATAGTAACAACTACACCAACCTAGCAATAGCATCAAAATTAACAATAACAGATTCAACTACAAACCAGCTATGAACATACCAATAATGAGTATCATTGTTTCATTCTTTACAACAGAGAGAGATTTGGAATAATAAGAAAGGTATAAAGACAACTCAAATACTGATATCAAATAACTTTCTACTAAATTAAACAATTACACAATCATTAACAATAATAACATGGATTCAACAGAATATTTAAAGGTTAATGATGCTTAATAGTATTAATGATAAAAAGAATGTCAATAAGAGCTGGGCGTGGTGGCTCACGTCTGTAATCCCAGCACTCGGGAGGCAGAGGCAGGAGGGTTGCTGAGTTCGAGGCTTGCCTGGGCTACATAGTGATCTCAGGTCCAGCCTGAACTACAAAGCGAGACCCTGTCTCAAAAAAAAAAAAAAAAAGTAAGAATGTCAATAAGAAAAGGGGACATGAAAGAAGTAACATTTAAAAACAAAGAAAAGGAAGTCAAAGAGGAGAAAAATGAGATATCGAATCTTATTCAGGTGTAAAAGAAAATTAATAGAATTATATAAAAGTTGCAGAACATAACAAGCAAAAAAAAAGCAAAAAGAGTGGAAGAAAAAAGTAAAAGAAAAAAAGTCCCCCCACACACACTCCAAAAAAAAAGGAGAAAAAAGAAGTGAGTGCCAAAACATCCTCCATGGTTTTGAATACATGATTTCTTGCAAGATCTGGAGTATTGGAATCCACCAGATATGGGGACAGTTACTGAGTCATTATTAAGTCCTGTCTTATATGAGTCCTTGCACTGCACAAAGAGTTTACATTTTTGTGTGAATGCTGAGTCCTCTCCCTCTTTTCTGCTAGGTGTGATCAGTCACAGTGTCCATGGTAGATCTGTATTCATTCCATGCATTTCCAGTTTTCATGTCCCTCTGTGTTCCCGAGCCACTGCTTTCTGCACTTAGCTTTCTGGTCTGAGGATGTGTGAGGCGCTTCCTTGACCCTGTCCAGAAACCCCTCTGCCTTTTCAGTCCTGGCTGTGGCAACTACCCACGCTGAAGTTTATCCCTGAGCATGCTGGTCAACAGATAATTCCCAGATGGAAATACACAAGGACAGGACAATATTTTGAAGGGAAAATGTACTCAAAGCATGTGATATAATTATAGAAGTTTTATCAAATGTGTACTGGAAATTCAGAAACAGGAAAAAGAAAGAAAAGAACCTGATAAATATCTGAAAGAATTAAGAGTGATAATAATTGACTATTTCCCCAGGTTAATGTCAAAGAACAAGCTACAGATCAAGGTTCCCACAGGGAACCAAGCTCAATAAAGGATGAAAAGTAACTACATCTAAGCATATCATCTTCAAACCACAGAAATTCAAAGCACAAACCTCAAAAAGTTGAAAGCAGGTATGAAAACAACCTTACTTGTAGAAAAGATAAATGTAATTAACTAGACTTGTCATCAGAATCTATAAGCAAGAGAATGGTGGAATGAGGGATTTAAATTGTTGAGAATTCCTTCAACTGAGAGTTGTATGAATGAGATTATTCTTCACAAAAGAAGAAAATTAAAAATTTAATTAATATTTTCCAAAAGGAAAAAGAAGAGGCTGTTTTAATAGAGAGCCTTGCAAGAAATATTTGAAATAGTTCTTCAAAAACAAAGAAGCAAATATTTGAGTGAGAAAGTTAAATTTAAATATGAAAGAAAAGGCTCTACAATCACTAGTACAATGACAGCTGAAGAGAGAAAGAGAGACTGGACAAGTGTTCCTGATGGGATTTGCACTACTCGGAAAACAAAGCCAAGTACAGTGGATTTTGGATTCGATATACACATGAATGACCAATTTTAGTATAGTCAGTGGAAAAGGAGAAAAAAGGAGGGAAGGAGGAAGAAGAGGAGAAACAAAGAATAAGAAAATAAAATTAAAAAACATCCACTTAAAAAGCCCTTACAAAGAGTAAATGTCAAAGCTTGAAGCAGTGAACCAAAGGAATGTATGGAATGCAATAAAGTATAGAAGGAAAGAGCAGGAGAGAAGACTGGAAAATGATGAAAAAATTATAAAGTATCATCTATCAACTACTCACAAATAATGTAATTATGTACCAACACATCAAACATGTACCAAGGTATCAAACATGTGCCAATAAAAATCAAACAAAAAATTAAAGAAGATATTGATGCAAATTTATCAATAATCAATTTAAATATCAATGGTCTAAATATACTAATTAAATTTCAGAAGGTGGCAGATTGGAGTAAAAAGCAAATCTTACATGTGCTGCTCATGAGAAATCTATTTTAAATATAAAAGTTGCCAGTGCTCGCTTCGGCAGCACATATACTAAAAAAAGTTGCCATATTATAAATGAAGAGAGGAAGAAAGACATTCAAAGCTAATAATAAAATGAAATTTGGAGTATAATTAGCAATTAAAGGCAAAGCCAGCTTCAGAGAGATAATCTTTCACTGATGCAGAAATGGAATATATAATGAAAAAAGGAATTCTCAAGCATATAAAATCTTTAACATTCACGTGCATAACTGAAATTTGTCAGAATATATAAAACACAAGCTGACAAAATGCAAGAAGACTTAAGCAAATTACTGTGTTTATTGGAGATTGTAACAGATAGCTAACAGGCAGAGAATTACTAAGGAAATAGTTACATTCAAAAGCACCATCAATCAAATGGATATAATTGACGTTAATAGCATGACTTAACAGAAATTAGCAGCATACAAATTCTTAACTGTCTGAGGTATGCCTCCAAATAGTCCATATCCTGGTTCATAAAATAAAATTGAAGATATTTTTAAAAGAAGAAATTATATGGTGTATGTTACAGACCATAAAAGAGTTCAACTAGAAATGTGGTAACAGATGGACAGCTGGACACTTTTAGTTATATATTCAAAAGAGATGATACCAGCATATAAAAAAGATTCCTATCTACCATATTTATTGCAATATCACTCACAATGATTAATTCATGGGAACCAATGTGAAGAAAGAAAATATCATATATATTCATTGGAACTGGAGGATACGATATAATGTGAAATAAGCCACACACACACCTTAAGTACCACTTATTCTCTCTTGTATGTGGAAACTAAAAGAAACTTTTATCTGAGAGTAGAATACTGATTTTTTTTAGGATTGAGCTGGATACTAGGCAACGGGGAAAGATGTGGGTAGAAGAAGAATGGGTGTATATGATACTATATGTATCTATGGAGATACACTGAATCCCCAAAACAGAGCTAAATGAGCTAAAGAAAAAAAGAAATATATTTAAAAAATTAAATATTGGAAAATTAAATACTTTTTTATTTTAAATTGAATTCTTTATTGGCACATTTTATATAGATCTCACAATCACACATAACACTGGGGAATTTGTACCAGTATATGACATAAGCCAATTCTCATTTTTACCCACATCACTACCCACCCACACCTCCCCACCCCCTATATACATGCTCTTTTATTTTCTTTCAGAATCACATTTATTCCTTCCCTATTACATTCCCATACCAAATTTCCTTTGGAAATTTCCCATTCTACAAAAACTGTCATACTTTCTAGGGCTCATTTACATTTACAGGTGCTCGTATCAAAGAGAAGATCCAGCATTTGCCTATCTGTGATCTATTTATTTCACTTATTAGTGTGTCATCCAGGTGTATTCATTTGCACATAAATGAATCAATGTTGTCATTCTTTATGGCAGAATGATACTCCATTTTATTAAAAAAAAACCCACATCTTCTTTATCCAGTCTCCAGTTGATGGACATTTGGCTTGTTTCCAAGACTGAGCGATCACAAACTGAGCTGCTATGAACAAGGGTGTACATCTGTCTTTCCAATGTGATTTTTAAATTCCTTTGGGTATACTCCTAGCAGGGGGACAGCAGGGTCAAATGGGAACCCTAGTCCTAGTTTTCTGAGAAAGCTCCACACAGATCTCCACAATGGTTGCACAAGTCTGCAATCCCACCAACAGTGGAGAAGGGTTCCTTTCTCCCCACAGCCTCACCAGCATTTATTGTTGGTTGATTTTGTAATAACGGCCATTCTTTGTGGAGTGAGATGAAATCTCAGTGTTGTTTTCATTAGCATCTCTCAAATGACCAGTGATGTTGAACATCTTCATATGCTTCTTAGCTGCTTTGACTTCTGCCTCTGAGAAGTGTCTGTTCTTTTCAGATGCCCATTTCTAAGAATCAACCTAACAAAGGAGGGGAAAGACCTCTACTCCGAAAACTATAAGAATCTGAAAATTGAGATAGAAAAAGATATGAGAAAGTGGAAAGACATCCCTGGTTCCCGGGTAGGGAGAATCAACATCATCTAAATACTTCTTTATATAAAATATAAAATAAAAATATCAGACTCTATTAAAATATTTTGAGTTAAATGAACAATAAAAATAAGATTAGTGAATATTTTTAGAATTAATCTGAAAGCATAGTTATATAGAAAATTACACACGAAGGCACATATTAAAAATATCAAATCACTAATCTAAGCTTTCTCTTTAGGAAGATTTAAAAGTAAGAACAAATTAAGTCTTAAAAAAATAAAAGAAGTAGTAAAAATTATAACTGAAACTAATGATTGTAAATGGAAAATCAACAGGAAAAAAATCAGTAAAGCAAAAACTAGTTTTTGAAATACCAATGGAATTGATAACCTAATATAAATGAAAAGAAAATAAAAGATATAAATAATCATTACAGCACTTAAGGATGGCCCATATTTTTATATAATATCATCAAGCCTAGGCCTTCAATTTTATGACCTATATTAAGTGATGAATTGTTTGAAAGATAAAAATCTGGGGCCGGAGATTTAGCTCAGTGGTACCGGCACCAGCCTCACAAGTGCAAGGTCCTGAGTTCAATCCCTGGTAACTACATACAATGCTGGGCATGGTGACTCACACCCACCAGCAACCAATACCACACACCACAGTGCTGCTGGGCATGGTGGCTCACATTTGTAATCCCAGCACTTGGGAGGCAGAGACAGGAGGATTGCTGAGTTTGAGGCTTGCCTGGGCTGCATAGTGAGCTCAGAGCCAGCCTGAACTACAAAGCGAGACCCTGTCTCAAAAAAAAAAGATAAAAATCTGTCAAAATTCATACAAAAGAAATAGTCTAGAGAACCTCACATATTTTTAAAACATTGAATCCATCATTAGTAGCCTTCCAAAACAGAAAACGGGAGGCAGAGAGTAGTATACTCATGAATTCTTTCAAACATATGAGGAAACATATCTTTTCTCTGTAACCTCTTTCAGAATATAAAAACAGACTGAATACTTTCTAGTTCATTCTGTGAGGCCAACATCACCATAATACAAAGGCTAGACAGTGGCATAGCAAGGATGTAAAACCAAAAGAAGTTTTCATAAGTATAGATACAAAAAATTTGTAACACGAGACTAAAAAGTCAAATTCAGCAATGATAATTATGCACCATGATAAAGTAGGATTCATGACCATATCAACAGATACTCAAAAGTCATTTGAACCAATCTAATGTATATTAATAATAAAAGTTTCCAGTAACCTGAGAATAGTTAGGAAAATTCCAAGTTTAAAACAAATCCAACAAAATCCAGGGGATAACATCACACTTAAAGGTCAGAAAGTAGATAGAAACTTTTCTGCTATGAGTACAAGGATGTCTACTCTCATTACCCTTTTTAAACATTGTACAGGAACTGCCAACAAGCAAAATAACCAAGAAAAAGAAAATAAATATATACTAATTGTTAAGAAGACATAGATGTCATGATTGTTTGCTTAGAACATTAGTTAAAAGACAGGCAGTGTCCGGAACAAATAAACTATTGTAGAAATTTTATAAGTTAATGTAGAAAGTCAATTTATATATACAGTGAGCAAGTGGATTTTGAAATTAAATCATAGTACCCATAATGTTATTGATTTTCTTGGTCAGAGATTTAGCTCAGTGGTACCCAAGTTAGATTCCTTGTACCACCAAAAAAGCCAAGATCTTTTTTGTGTTGATTTTGTATCCTGCTACATTACTGTAATTAGTTATTAATTCTACAAGATTTGTGGTGGAATTTGGGGGGATTTCTATGTAGAAGATCATGTTATCTGTAAATATGACAGTATGGTTTCTTTCTTTCCAATAGGCATTCCTTTTATTCCTTTCCCTTGACTTATTACTCTGTTTCAAGACTATGTTGAATAGGAGGAATGATAGTGGAAATTCTTGCCTAGTTACTGATTTTGTAAGAATTATCTTCAGGTTTAGAAAACAATCTTAAATTTCATATGGAACCTAAAGAGACACAGATTAGCAAAAAAAAAAAAAAAAAAAAAAAAAAAAAAAAAAAAAAAAAAAAAAAAAAAAAAAAAAAAAAAAAAAAAAAAAAAAAAAAAAAAAAAAAAAAAAAAAAAAAAAAAAAAAAAAAAAAAAAAAAAAAACAATCCTAGGGAACAAAAGGAATGCAGGAGGCAACACAATCTAAGATTCCAAACTGTACTATAGAGCTACAGAGAGAAAAACTTCATGGTACTGCAAGATAAAGAAATAAGCACACAACACGTGGATCAGTGGAAGCCCATAGATGAGGCAGACGTAAGCTCAGTGCACATGTAGCGATTTCATCTTTGACAAAGAGATCAAAGCATATCCTGCAGGAAAGATAAACTCTTCAATATACTGTGGTGGGAAAATTGGATAGCTCCTGCAGAAGACTGAGTCTAGACATATATATCTCACAGTGTGCTAAATTACAATTAAAATAAATCAAAGATGTTGGAACAGAAAATCTTCTAGAAGAAAACATACGTAAAAATCTTGACAATGTAGGCACAGCCCAGAGTTTTCTGAATATGACTGCAATGCATAATATTACTATGAATCAAAGAAGGAGGGCCTGTCAAATCAAAACACTTTTGCATAGCGAAGGAAGTCAGCAACAGAATGAAGTGATGACGTGCAGAACAGCATTTAAAGAATGTTATCATCTTGCTGAATCTTCAGAATTTATTTTAGTGAAACATCAAATGCCTGCTGTGTTTAGGGTCCAGAGAGGTGTCCTGTAATTAGGCTGTTAATATTCCAAGAAAACTGGGCGTGGTGGCTCACGCCTGTAATCCCAGCACTCGGGAGGCAGAGGCAGGAGGATTGCTGAGTTCCAGGCTTGCCTGGGCTACATAGTGAACTCAGGGCCAGCCTGAACTACAAAGCGAGACCCTGTCTCAAAAATAATAATAATAATAATAATAATAATCCAAGAGGAACAGGGATCTGACTGATACTTAAATAACAGCATGAAGTAAAGGCTCCCGGAGACCATCCACGCTACAAACTCAGCGAGGGAAGGACGCGTCCTGCTGCTCCGGACTCTGGTGCTTCTCGTGGCATTACGAGCACAGCAGATGCTCTTCTGCTTTGGATGAGTGAAGAACGCGAACATCCACGGCGCACAATCAGTAGGCTTTGCTCGTGTGTCTGGGAGTCAGAGGAAAGAAGACCTAAGCTGATGGATTGTTGAGCCCCTGGTGTCGGGGTGAGGACAGCGAGCCAGAAAGGAATCGGGGAAGCCGCCGCGCTTCCCGTGAGTGATGAGGCCGTCGCTGCTCAGTCGTCTGCAGAGCCTTTGGGGTGTCGTTTGAATATGATGAAAGTTGCTCTAAATGCGCCCTAGGGGCCCGTGTTACTGTCACTTAGAGACGCTCAGTCAGCAATGGAGAAACAGATGAACCTGGTTATTATTTTTTTTTTTTCCTGAGGGGAAACAGGCGACGCCATGTACCACGTTCAAGTCCACAGCCAGGGCCTTGATGCCGGGTGACGCCTGGGGTCACAGCAGGCCCCGGACACGTGATTAGCGGAAGAGATTATACGAGCACGTGAGAAGCGCAAAATGTTACTTTAAAATGTCAGCTTGTGGAGTTTTATCCCCAGCCCTTTCCGACAGTCCATTATTATGTCCACAAATACAGTAAGAATAATGATAACGACGTTCACTAAAGAACTACAAGCAGTACAACTTGCCATTTTAATGTTCCGTATTTCTCGTGTTTATCCAGTACTCGGAAAGCTCTTGTGTTTACATTTGAATTCATGGTGGCTTTCTTTCCACTTCTTTTACAAATCGCTAAAGAATATTTATTTTTTTGTTGTCTGCATAAATCTGAAGTAGTGTGAGGTCGTGTAATAATGAAGGTGTCACTATCTTAATCACTCAAAATTTGGAGCTATTTTTATTGCTCACTGTATTTACAAGGGATTATTTTGTACCTACGGAGAATTGTTAAAGCAGTTTCCTTCTGAGAACCAAATTAGCATTCTAAACGTTGAAACATAATTCAGTATTATTTCATCAGGGTGATTCCATGGAGGTCTGGAAATATATAATATATGTAATTGTGTGATAACTTAGCTCCTAAAAAATTTGAACTCCGAAAATTCTTTAACTGTGATTTCTTGGGGGACCTGCTTGTGTTTGCTTTAGGTATTTTTCATGCAGACATAGTGCTAAGCCTGTATTTATTCTGTCCCACAGCATAAATGTCCCACCAATCTGTGTAACTATCTTTAACTAACACAAAAGCTTTACAATAGACCTTGAACTCAAACACTGCGAGTTATCACATTTTATTTTATTTTATTTTTCAATTTTCTTGTGGCCATTCAAGGTCTTCTGTCTTTTCAGGTAGATTTTTAGAATCCATCTGATGTTTAATAGCCACAAAATTCATGATTTTTGATTATACGGTTCCAGCTGGGTAGAATTTTCATCTTGAGTATTTCAAGTACATCAAATAAAAAATATGGAATATCTCGTTTGTTTCAACATCAATTTGATTTTTACTTTTTTCTACATAAACCATCCACTAATCTTGTATCTTGGGAACTTTTCATAATTACTTGTTACATCTAGGTGGGGTGTTTTTTTTGTTAATTCTTTTAGGATTTTTCCAATAGACAATCATGTAATGTGGGAAAAAGCATATTTATTTTTCAGCCCTTTTCAGTCTTTGTGTCTTTTTATTCGTGTACTTGCCTTTTGCCTCAGATCAGACTTCCACTACAATCCAGTGAATAGCAACAGTTTAAGAGGACATTCTTATCTTTTTCCCCATCTTGGTGAAATTTCCTCTCTTGTCTTACCATTACTTACAGTTTCTTCTCTGTTGTCCTTTAGCAAGTTAAGGAAATTGGCCTCTTTGTTTCTAATTTGCTGATAGCTTTATCACTGGTGTTTATTTTGCCAATTAAATTTTCATATATTAAAATGATCATATGATTTTCAACTTTATTGTCATGATGGATTCATCACTGATTTCTAATATTTAAACAAGCTTTCCATATTTGGGATAAATCCCACTGGTCTTTATTGTAGAATTCTTTTGTTTTAGCATTGGATAGAATTTGCTGAAATTTTAAAGGATTTTCCTATATATTCATAAAAGATATTACTCAACAGCTTTTCTGTCTTTCAATTCTTTATCCAGTTTTGGTGTTAGA
>PVIC010023399.1:0-20328 GCA_004025085.1 Thryonomys swinderianus | reverse complement strand
CATTCTATGTGGTTACTGGGATCAAACTCAAGACCTTGTGCTTGCGAGGCAGGCGCCAGAACCACTGAGCTAAATCTCCAGCCCTCCAATTTCATTTTTTAAAAGAAATTCCAGAGATCATAATTTTTATATAAAATTCTCCATATTTAAAAATGTTAGATTTAATTTTTTTTTGAGACAGGGTCTCATTTTGTAATTCAGGCTGGCCCTGAGCTCACTACGTAGCCCAGGCAAGCCTCGAACTCAGTGATCCTCCTGCCTCTGCCTCCCAAGTGGTGGGACTACAGGTGTGAGCCACCAGGCCTGGCACTGTGGTATGTGGTTAGTGGAGACTGAACCAGGGATCTTGCACTTGCTAGGCAGGTGCCGGAACCACTAAGCTAAATCTCCGTGCCCCCCCCTTTCAAATTTTGAAATACTTTTTATTTAAAAATATTATATATAAAAGTTTTATCTCTTAATTTTAAGCGTACATAATTACTTATATATAATGCTTTCACTCTGGTTATCCATTACCATGAATCCATTTAGTCTCTGAGCCTGCTTTTGTTTCTTTCCCCTTAGGTGCAGAACGCTGTTTCTGTAGAGGGAAGCAGAAAATTAAGGATACTGGGGAGACCTGTCCATATTTATCTTTGATAATGCTAAAAGGCACTCAGCACCATGAATATGTTACTCAGACATAAATGAAAAATTGCTTAAAATACCACATTGCTCAAAATACCTTATGTTAGTGGTGACTAATGTAAAGGTGGATTTCCACTAAGATCCATATCATAGGTATGATCAACATTGAACATTTGACCCTTAAGTCTTGCTTATCTAGTTATGGAACAGTTATTTTCTGTGAAATCAGATGAAGTTATGCATTACCTAACCAGCTAAAAGGCATCATGACTCAGCCCTATTCTGTACTTCGGTCTGAGAAGTGTTTGGTTATGATTCATCTGTGAATCAGTTGGTCCCATCCATGACCTTAGGAGTAAAGATGGTATTAGCCATTTGAGTCCACATTGAATTTCACTCATTTGGTCTTTTTAGGTATATTTAGAATATCTAAAAGGAAATAGACATAGGCATTCCAGTACAAACATACATATCAGTAACATCTCCAAAAATGTCAGTTTCAATACTATTAATAAACCAATGGGAAGACAAAGTTTGGAAGAGATATAATGATGCTCTTTTTTTTTTTTTTTGAGATAGTGTCTCAATTTGTAGTTCAGGCTGGCCCTGAGCTGTCTGGGTAGCCCAGGCAAGCCTTGAACTCACAGCAATCCTCCTGTCTCCACCTCCCAGGTGCTGGGATTACAGACATGAGCCACCATGCTCAGCATTGTGGTATGTGATACTGATTGCCAGTGGGCATGAGCCACCACACTCAGCATTGTGGTATGTGGTTATTGAGGATCAAACTCGGGATCTTGAGTTTGCAAGGCAGACAATGGAACCACTGAACTAAATCCCTGGCCTGATACTCATTTTCATAGTCCACTGAGTGGTTTCTTTGGGGAAAGATGGTTGTTATGCCTTGTATCTAGGTGTCCCCCCAAATCCCCATGCATTCATACGTGGAGCTTTTCAGAGATGGCTGGATCTAGGGTGTGTGAATGTGGATTAAGAGTATGATAATTGGATTAGTCCACTGATTGGTTAGTGTTGTTCTGGATGTTGATAATGGAAAACCCCATCCTAGCTCTGAGTAGCATCAGTCATTAAATAGGCTCACACTCTGGATAGACTAAAAGGGGAACAGAAGAGCGTTTGCTGGTTTCTATCCTGCCTGACATGAGTTGTTTCTACTCTGCGATGACCCTCTGCCCTGCCAGCCAACCATGGACTGAAACACTTACACACTGAGAGCTAAAATAAACCTTTATTCCTTTACTTTTAGGTGCTGAATATTTTGCTTCAACAACAGGAAAAATAATGAAGACATGGTTTTATTAAATTAATAATTTATAGGAATAAGACTATTGAATTTGTTCTAAAAAAAAGTCTATCTCAAAAAAAGTCTAAAAGCCACACAAGGCCTTAGTGAATCAAATGAAGACCTTAACCCCATAGATTTGGTTTAGTACATTGGTTCATTGAAATATGAATATAAATAAAAATAGTGGTTCATTTGTTTAGGTCTTATAATGGTGAGATAAGGACATCGGGTGACTATGATGTTATCATGGAAGCCTCAAATTCTGATGTTAAGAGATGAAATTCAAATCACAGTCTATAAATTTAACATGATACACATTATATTAGGAAGTAAAATTACACTGTAATGTCCTTTCAACAACTCTATGAGGGCTAGTTTTCCAACTAAGATGAGAAAACTGAAGCTTGGCGGGTGGGGGTCCTGGGGATTTAGCTCAGTAGTACTCCTGCACGTCTTCCTAGTACAAGGTTGTAAGTTTGGTCCCCAATACTGAAGAGAGAGAGAGAGAGACAGACAGACAGACAGACAGACAGACAGACAAACAGAGAGCAGACAGACAGAGAGACAGAGCAAATTGAAGCTTGGGAGAAGTTAAGAAAATTTCTGAAGGTCACTTCTAACAGGCGACAAGGTGAGCATATGAATTCAAGACCAATCAATTTCACTGTGGATGCTTTTTCCACACTAAACGTTTTGTTTCATGCATAATCCATGAAAATAGAATAGTGGCTATTTCTTGATACAAATACAAACATTCTAAATGTTTCATTGAGAGCCTCCCATTGAATGAAAAATTCAGGGTTTTAGCTAAGGGGTATTTTAATAAGTAATATATTTCTTTTATCATTGGATTTATTTATAGCATCTTCCCTCCAAAGAGCTTGAAACACATTTAATTTCAGTGGGGAATGATTCTTTTAGTCAACTCACTGTCTGTCTTTGACTTTGGAATATGTCTGTGGCTCATATCTGGGGGTGGGGTAGGTCAGTGGAATATGTATCCTACATCAAAGGGCAAAGCAGGTCACAAAGTAAGTGAAATATCTAGATTTCACATTTTCAGGTTTCACAGACTATAAATGGCCCTTCACATGGTCAGTGCCTTACACATTGCACAGGCTATGACTAGCGCATCTTTGATCACACTAAGATGATGATGAAGGAGCTAAAATCTATACATAGCGTAACTCTGCCACCAATACCTGTATCGTTTGCTGTCCTTACCTAGCGCCATAACAAGGTCTACTCATTTGCAGGAGGCAAAACGTTTGATCTTCCTTTTGCATTTTCAAAAAGCTGACAGCACGATGCTGATTCAAATGACTGAACCAAAATCACAGGGAAACGCTTGAGAGTTAACGAACTCCCTCCAGTATGAATTGCCATTCAGCCTCTTGTTCAGCAGACCCACCCCTCAGCTGTGGATGATCCCTACTTCAGTGTTCAGCCAGTGCAGGAGTGCTGAAGTTCAGGAGCAGAAAAACAGAGTGGATTGGATGACAAGCCTCAATTAGTTTTCAGTGGTCCTAGCATCATAATTAGTAGACACTGGCTTTTTTCTAACTTTCTAGAATTGTTTTCCTTTATAAAATCAAAACATCGTAGCTACAGTAATCTTATATGTCAGTAGCTATAGGGATCTTGCATGTAAAATGGTGTGCTCGGTAACACCTACACATGTGAAACAGAGTAAGTAGTGCAGGAAGTGCCTGTCAGTCCTCAGAAAACTATAACAAGGATTAGGGATTTAGCTCAAGTGGTACGGCGCCTACCTTGGAAGCTCAAGGGCCTGAGTTCAATGTCCTGTATCACAAAAAAAGAAAGAGCAAGAAGGAAGGAAGGAAGGAAGGAAGGAAGGAAGGAAGGAAGGAAGGAAGGAAGGAAGGAAGGAAGGAAGGAAGGAAGGAAAGAAAGAAAGAAAAGTAATAACACATAAGGAACAACATATAGTGACTTCATCTAGCAAAGGGTCAAAATAATCTACATGTTAACTCACAGTGTATAGATAATAAGCAACTTGAGATCTTTCAAAAGTAAGGTAAAAATGGACACAAAGCTATTGCTCAGGCAATGGATTAAGATTTGTGGGTGATTCTTGGCTCTAGAAGGAAAGACTTTTCATACACACCAGTACATCTAAAGGAGAAGGGAAGAAAGGAGAAGAGTGGGTGGGGGAAGGGGGCAGGGGAGGGGGGAGGAGATGATGTTCTCCATGAGTTTTGATAATCATCAAGCAGGGGTAATCATTTTGTAAGACTTGCTTAAATACTATTCCAGATACAGAAAAATATATATAGATTATTATAGTAGACGTTTTCATTTCTGGATCATCTACTGTTTTGAACACTCTTGTATTATGTTGACAAATTACAAAATTGTGACTCCTGTTTTATCAACATTAATTTTCCTTGACTGTCTTATCGAGTCTTAAGTTGTTTCAGCTCTGAAGTTCAGATTTCAGAACACACAGAAAAACAGAAGGATGTGTAGATAGAGAAGTAATGTATGAATTTCCATTGGATTAAAACTATACAAATGATCCCTGGGTGTGGTGGTTCACGCCTGTAATTCCAACACTCATGAGGCAGAGGCAGGAAGATTGCTGAGTTTGAGGCTTGCCTGGACTATATAGTGAGCTCAGGGCCAGCTTGAACTACCAAGAGAGACCCTGTCTCAAAAAATCAAAAAAGTCTATATAAGCGATGAAATGAGAAGAAAAATGACAAATGTATTTTATGTGTTAAAGGCTTTAATTTAGTTTTGAGTCTGACAGAAATTGTTGAATCACTGTTAGACAGCTAGGTCTTTAGGAAAAAATAACAATAATTACAATCACCATGCAGGTTCACCTAGATTATTTCATTTTAAATTAACATCATTCATCTTGCTAATAGGGCTAATAGATCAGAGAAATGTGGACAGTGTTGTGTTTCTTGATTTCAGCAAAGATTTTAACAAGTTTTCTTAGGACAGGCTGCTGATCAGGATAACAGTGTGGCTAGATGGCTTTGCTTCATTATTATCGAGAGGATTATATGTTTTCAGACATTATGCTTATAGTCTATTACTGAAAAGCAAAAGTAACAGGAGGTGTCAAGCTCTGGTTTATCAAGGGGGGACATGTTTCTCTAATAGTAGGAAGTGTAACTGTCACACTTCCTAGGTGTAAGCTGGTCACTCAACTTATTATGGCCAAAAGTCACTGTGATAGACACATAACCAACCAGTCTCTGCACCTGAACTGAGCCCTGAAGGCTGCTTGGAATTTCTAAGAATAGGACGGCTGAACAAAGCTGTCCAGACCACCTGAAGCTCTTCAAATCTGTTACCAAGGCTCCACCAGGCCTCTGACTGCCACAAAGAAATGGCATCCAGTGGTACTACCAGAAGAGCTGAAAGCAAACCAATGAAATAACGAATAACCGGAGATGAAGTAAACCAGTCCAGAAGATGAAAAGCGGCCACCTCTCCTGCAGGGACTACTATACAGGATCCTCTTTGAAAATCTGCTTCAGCAGGTGCTCCTGCTACCATTTGAATAAACGCCCGACTTGTTCAACCACTACCTGAAGGGTTCCCTTTTGGAGCATCGGCGTGGTCATCATCTCTTTGACCTTTACATCTTTCTCTAGAAAGGGGAGCTGAAATGGAAAGTGACTTTGGTGATTCGAGAGAAGGGAAGTCTCTGAGTCAATGGATGGCAAAAACAATGCTTGAGGAGACAGCCCAGTGGAGGGCTCAGGTTGATACCCATCCAGGGGCAATCAGTCCAGGTAACTGGATGCAGGTAGACCTCTCTGGGGCTGCTATCTGCAAACTTGGAGATGCACAGGGAACCCTGCAGGATCAGCAAGGAAAATCAACCAAGAAGGGCTTCGGCTGGAATGTCTCTTCTGCTCCTTTTCAAAAGATAAAAAAACAAAAATCAAAATCTCCAAACTTCCTGGTCTACTAATGCTGCAGTCCAGCCTGGAATCCAGGCATGTGCTAATGGGAGAAGTGTTTGTTTTTTGGAGAGCTTTACATACCCCAACAGCACAATTTTATACCAATAGAGCTATATTGAATGGAGCTCAAAACAATTAGTTTTGTAGTCTGGTACAGACTTCTTGTCACTGGATGTTGCTAATGTTTTTCTTTTGAAATTGTGATTTGTGATATTACCATGACCCATTATTTAACTGTCATGACCTCATGCAGCCATAGGTGGGGCTTTTCAGAGGTGGCTGGATCTAGGGTGTGTCATGCTGGGATCAAGAGTGTGATGACAGGATTAAGGGTGTGAGTGCTGTCTGCCCCAAGAGCGCATGGCCTAGACAAGACATAAAGGAGCCAAAGAGCCTTCTCTCTTGTCACCTGTGCCTGCTGTTTGCTTTTTCCTGCCTGTGTGCTGTGCAAGTGTTTCCCCCTCTGTGAGGCCCCTCTGCCAGGTCACCCTGCCTCGGAGCCAGCCAACTATGAACCAAAACCTCTATGAACCATGAACTAAATAAACCTTTCCATCAGTAACTTCGGGCCTAGGGAATTTGTCTCCTCAACAAGAAAAATAACTAAGACAAAAAGTTAGCATTTTTTTTCCCTTCACGTAATGACTTTTTCTCCTTCTTACAGTGTTTTGTAATATCCCAGAAGTAAAGGGAAAGATAACACCTTTCTGCCCTCCAGAAAGCCAGACAGACACTGTACTGCCAAACCGAAGACATACTTGTTCTGGGATTTTTTTTTTTTTAGAGCCTGAGGGTTGCTAACAGAGTTGTAACCACTCAGAAGAATTTTTGAGTTGAGATATTTTTAGGTAGCCATGGGGTTGTGGGAAAGTTGAATTATGACAACAAAAATATAGTCATAACAGGACCAGACTCTTAAATGGCCCAACTAGTTATCCTTCAGTAAGCTGTGTTTCAGGGGAAACTGTGGCATCTGTTTTACTCTGCAGCTATTTAAAGGGATACTTAACATATCACTTTCCCTTCAGGTCAGGTAATGTATCATATCCTTCTCTCTCACTTTCTTTATACTCACTGTGTTACCTGTCATTGTGAAATCAGAATAACAGACTGCACCACATGTAAAACCATCTTCTAAAAAGCTCTGAAAAACAAGAAGAAAAATAGTGCTGCTCAGGGATTAACTGTTAGATGAATGTGCATATTCGTTATGATTGTAGACATCTGGCAGCACAGCTCTCTTAAAATAGAATTCATCTAGACACAATCATGACCATAAAAATGAAAAAGACATCCATTCAATGGATATAGATTAGAAATGCACCAAAAATATCACTGTATTGTGTACTTTGCACACATGTATATGTATATTTATAAAAATTTCCTGAAAAATTCAATATGGTCAATAACTGTTCCCAGGATGGATCAATTTGTTGAATTTTCCACAGGTTTTTCTTGTCTCCTGTATAATGTCTTTTTTTCCCCCCAGTACTGGGGATTGAACTCAGGCCCTTATGCTTCCAAGGTTGGCGCAGTACCATTTGAGCTCAATCCCCAGCCCTATAATGTCTTATTTTTTTAACTGTCCATGTTAATCATGCCTGTATTTAGCATTTAGTCAATTCTATCATCAACTTTCTCTTGTGATAGGGCAAGTTGATTGACAGTGGGAGGAATACCTGTGCTCACCAGGACACCCCCCCCACCATGGCAATCACAGTAGAATGTAGTGTATGTGCAATAATAGTTTAGCTGAATTGCATTAAATTGAGGCCTAAGAAAGCCACTAACTTGGCAGCTCTTGAAAAGCCAGTGGTTAATGCTGTAAGGGGATATGCAAATAAAAAACACAATACACACTAAGATTCTCAAATGCTTTTTAAGTGCTCTTTCGAAAAATAACAACCAAGCATGCTGATTCTCAACTTGCTAATATGTACTAGAATTGACTTCACGTGCCACAGTGGTTAAGTAAGATATTTTCAGAAGTGTATTTTGTTCAAACAACAATGTTAGTTGGCACCAGAAAGGATTAGTTGAATCCAGAAGCTTTAGGAGAAGGTTGGTGGGGACTCTTCTGTTAATTCCAAAGTAGCTGTGGTATAATTGAAAGAATAAATATCAGAGTTAGAGTCAGAAGACAGTTTTAAGTACAAACTTTGTTACTGATTTGATGACTTTGGCCAAATCTCTATCTTCCCATTAGTTTTCCTATCTATAAAGTGGGGGTAAGTATGTCTGTCTCTAAGAAGCTTGTAACAATTGTATGAATAAATTAACAATAATGTCCTCAGTTGGCCCCTCCAATTCTGTAATTGCTGGGTAAACTTTCCCTTTGATTGTTTCCATCATGTGACAGATGACAGACTCTTCCTTGTTGGAGAGACACTAGGCTGACAGCCGCACTCACACATACATGCAGACGTACAAGCACAGAGTGAGGGAGGAATTGGGGTGTGAAAGAAAACAAGCGTGAGGCTGGGTGTGACAAGTGTAGGGGAAATCTCAGAGAAAGAATTTCTGGGTCATCGGCAGCAAGCAAATGAGATGGATTCCAAAGGGCATTTTTATAAAGTATCACCAAGGACTACGCATTTCAGTCAATTCCGTGATTTTGAAAGATAAGCCAGTTAGAAGATTTGGCAGTTTTGAAATAATTTTTGAATATTGGGTTTTGTTTCTTTTACCACAATATAAGACAGTAATTTAGAGCATGAGGGGTTTTTCTGGGGCATAAAAAGTTAAATGAGATAATATGTATGAAAGTGCTTTTAAATTTGTCGTGTTATGCAAATACCAAGTGCTATCATTATTGTACCTAGTTCAGTATGTGCTTATGAAAAAGACAGGACCTCATCTGTCCACAGTGTCAGTCTGTCCACAGTATCAGGGCCAGTCTGAACTACAAAGCGAGACCCTGTCTCAAAAAAAAAAAAATGAGATCCCTCAGTCCAGTTGTTCTATAAAGGATTATTTTCATTGCTCTAGAAAGTTTAAAATGATTAGAATAGTTGTTAGAATTGAGTGACGGCATGCCTCCTACTTTCCCTCTCATATTATATAACACCCAAAGACAAATAGATTAGGCATTCTTTAATCAATAATTAATTTTTAAATTGCTATTATAGGGGCAGTAGTATGCCAGGAGCTATTGCATAAAACAAAGAACATGAAATATTCTTATGTCAAACATATTACTAGTGTTAGAGCCAATAGAAACCAATAAAAATGTTCCACGGTATGGAAAAGATCATAAAAGCTTTTGGCAAAGAAGGAAACCAGCAAGGGCTGAGGAGTCTGAAGGAGGAGACAAAAATCTCAGTCAGGTCTTGAAATATGACAGCGTTTAGACTGTTGAAAAGAAGGAAGGGTAAATAAATAGCAAAGGCACTAGAAACGAAGCTATAGAGATGTAGGAAGCAGGATCTCTCCTAATGTGAGAAAAAAGCTACTTTATCTTTTGTTTTAGACTAGTTTCATGCAACAGATTGGGGAACAAAGTTAAGGAGTGATCTTCAAACTTAAAATTTGGCAGAGAAAGTTAGAACTTATTGAATAAGAATTAAAAATCACTAAATGTTTTGAAAGAAAGGAAGACGTAAGTATAAGATTAGCCACAGCTGGGGACCAAAGAGAGTGTGGTCAAAGAGTGAGACCTTGCAGTCACCCCAGAGCGGCATCCCAAGGGCAGGTGCCAGGGAAATCCAAGACGCACCCCTCCCTGGGCTTCACAGGGAGAATAAACGTTGACTGACAGCATGACTATTTATAAACATCCATAATTAGCCCGTGACTTTTCACACCTAGCACGTGACTTATGTATGTAAGTGACTTGCACCAGACAAATGCAACACAACACAACGTGCCTCACACAGGCAGTTGTGTGTTGCACTAGTTTGCTCGCTACCCAACAACTTTCAGGTGACACATTTATACTGATGGTTTTCTAAGACATTCAACATCGCATCCAAATCTGGGATCTGTTTCAGGTATCAAAGCAGCACATATTCACAAATGCTCAAAATGCTCTTCTTTAACATCCACTCAGTATTTTAATGATTAATCTAGGATTCTTGAGAGCATATAGTATGACACACGAAATTGTGAACTTAGGAATTGCAGCTGAGTATGTAACACAGAGAGAGAGAGAGAGAGAGAGAGAGAGAGAGAGAGAGAGAGAGAAGTTCCATATAGTCTGCAAAACCCTCATCAAGCCAAATATCACTTATCATTTCATTGTAACCATTTTGCCAAACGTGGGAAATCTCAGTGTTGTGAGAAGTTAAACAAAATTGTAAAAATTTTGTTAACTGTAGCAAAATATATCGGGGTTGCTAGCTTTTTAAAGATGGTTATCAGCCCCTTTCCTCCATTCTGTTTTCATTCTATTCTATTTCCTCCATTACTATTTCATGCACTTTTAAAATTTTATTTATTTATTTACAGTATAGTATTGTTCATCTAATACGTGTATTTTAGGATTGAAATGTCTGGAACAATAAGTAACTTAATAAGATTCCAAGATTCAGAAATGCCATGTGATAGCTATAGGTAGAAAGTTCTAGGTCTGTACCTTCTAGAAGTATACAGCACTCAGATCATTTTGGGAGTTGCAATCAATCTTCCTAAGGGCTCCTGTAGGAAGGACAGGAAGTGTCCCCCCCCCTTTTTTTTTGAGACAGGGTCTCGCTTTGTCGTTCAGGCTGGCTCTGAGCTCACTATGTAGTCCAGGCAAGCCTCGAACTCAGCAATCCTCCTGTCTCTGCCTCCCGAGTGCTGGGATTACAGGCGTGAGCCACCATGCCCAGTAGTATTTCCTCATTTTGAGAATTGATTATGGGAAGCACAGGCTGAAGATCTGGGTTACTTCACCACTGACTATAGTTGATATACTCATTCAGTAATTACTGTATTTGGAACCTATTGCCCTCCTGATGCCAAGCCAGAGTGAGAAATACAAAGTTGTATGCGTAACAGGCTAGGATGGATGGCTAAAGCTTAGGGTACAGATGAGAAGTGAAGCTGAAGCGGTAGAAAGGAGCCGGGTCATAAAGGCCTTGTACCCCATGCTGCCGACCCCCTGACACTGGGGAATCCTTACAAGGATCACACACAAAGGTGTAAAATGGATATATGGACATCAGTGGGAGAGAATAGAGTCAAAGCAGAAATTCCAGCACTGCCTGCGCTCCAGGCCTAGGCTCTGCATCTCTGTGAAAGAGAAGCTATTACAGGAAGTCCACAGGGAGCCTCAGAGGCAGAGCTCTCAGGCCAATTCCCTAAAAACACTGAACAGAAAGATTAGAAATCCCCAGACTCACTTAAGTACTTTAGAGCTCCCGTGACTAGTCATGGAAACACCTAAAATGACTGAAGGGAAGATTCTCAACAGCGGAACCTGTCTCTGTGTTCTCAAAATTCAGTGCTGAAGACGGGTTCCTATGTAACTAAGCACGTAATTCACTGCTAAACAACAATTTAACACCTTATTATTATGGTGATGATCAAGGGTAAAGTTTTTTTAAACATTTAAAAAAGAGATTTTATCAACTTCTATAATGAAATAGTATTTATATATGTGGATATTGTTAATAGCACGGTAAAAGAGAATTTCCAGTGCCATTAACAATTTACTGCATTGCTTAGTTTTCAGAAACGAAGCAGAGTGGGAATAAACTCCGAGTTTTGGATTTGCTGTTCTTTGCTATCAGAGCAGTGGAGATGAAATCCGGGGTCAGCGAGTGCCCTACTGCTGAGCTAAGCTCCCAGCTATAGAGACTCAGTTTTCCAGTTTAATTTCTGACATAATACAGAATTATATACAGCTCTTGGATCCTTTCTTCAAAATGGATTGTAGTAGTAATGGACATTATTACTAGCTGGCACTTACCTCATGAACAGCTTATAATGTGAAAGGTACAGTAACTCTCCTTTTCCATAATCTTCATAACAATCTCACGAAACAGGAAAAACCAACTCTTTCTTACAGATGAAGACACCAAACAACAGAGAGCTCAGTGAAGTGGCCAGGGTCATCAGCTTTTGAGTAATTATTTGAAATACTTCATTCGGGCCACATAATCACAGGATCTCACCAAAGAGAGACTGACTTTGTTCTAGATGGCAATGCCCAGGAATCAGAAAGGTATAAACAGAAATATTTTAATAAAAATATTCATTTATCAGGTTCCAATTCCATGCTCTACTTATTTTCATAGTTCCCATACTTTTTTCCCAAAAGACATTTGAAGGATTGGAAGAATTTTAGAAGACAAATTTGGCAGCCATTTTTCTTGCTATAAATCTCCAGATCAGTCCCATAGTTTAGAGGCCGATTTATCTGTTACTTGACATACTTTTTTGGGTCTGATAATCCCCAATTTCTCACTAGAGGTATAAGGTTGTGATTTTATGGTATTTCAGGAATAGAAGTGGTGTTCTGTATGATCTGCACCATGTCTCTGGTGTGCTAGTTTGTGGTCTATGACTGTAGATATGTCTGTGTATAAGCAAATTTTGGAGAACACTGTGAAACATCTTCATATTGACATGATGCCTTACAGTTGCACTGAAAACAATCCCTATCCACTATCAAACTGAAAAAAAATTATCAGTCCAGTTTTATAGTTAATCTAATATACTTAACTGATTTTTTTTCCCTTGAAAGTGCTGAATTCTGAAAGCATTTTGGGAGATTTAAGGGCAGGAAAATAATTTAAAAAAAAAAATAAAAGCACTTGTATTTTAAATTAGTAGTGTTAAACACTTTCAAAATTAAAAGTATCGAATAATTTTTTTTGCTTGAAATTCATCAAAATATATTTTCTTGAAAAAAATAAAAAAGATGATATTAATTTTAAAATACTTTTAGAATGAATCTCTGTAGCCAACATTTCAAATGATATTCCAAGCACAGATAGCCTCTATTATGAGCAAGAGTCCTTCTAAGGAAGTAGAAGAAAAAAGCTCTGGGCTTTTTTTCTTTTTTCTTTCTGAGCTCAATTTCCTTTTCAGTGTAGGTATTTCCTCTATGTCTTAAGAAAGTCTCTGGGGACAGAAAAGAAATCTAAACTTTAAGCAATTCAGGCATAATGTACATTAATTATGTATGTAAATGTATATGTATATGTATATGTATATCTTTTGGCAATGACTTCATATAGAATGGAAAATTTCTGGCTTAGGAACCTGCTAATACTTGAAGAAATACTGTTGAACTAAAAAGAAGATTATTGCTTTAAAAAAGATTTAGATGAACCAAGTCATTTGACTTATAATTGCATTGTCCAGAATTAATTCTGGTTAATTCCCATGCGTAAAAACAAGTATTTATAACACAATCAAAACCTAAATTACCCATAATAAAGATAAGTATTCATTAACACTTCAAATGGAAGGATGAGTTTTTTTTTCTAAAGTGCATTAGTAGTTTTACATTAGTTGGATTATTTCCCATAGCCATTAGAGGTGTTTATACAGACTTTTTCTTATGCTGTACCCTTTTTTTGTGTTTTAAGTGATGTTTTCTAAGATTTTCAAGGTTGTGTTTTCAATATAAGATTGTTGAAGGTTGAATTAAGCTCTCTTGACTTTTGACCTAGCATATAGCAATGAGTTAGGGGTAAACAAGGGTTCAAGGTGTCTCAATTAACAGTATCTAGAACCTGCATGATGACAGATACCACGGTGAGTCTCAGGGGCAAATATATACACATATATCCTTGAATGAATCTTTTGATGACTCCTATGTGCTTATTCAAGGATAACTGCATGTGAGTTGTGAGAAGAAAAGGAAGGAAGGATATGATCAAAAGCATGTTTTTGAGTCCAAAAGGAAAAACATATGTATGTTACAATGGTCAGAAACTCAAAGAAATAATTTATATAAATTATAAAATTTAAGCCACGCCTTTTTGTAAGCTCTGACACATTATAAAAACAGCATCTTTTTATAATTTAATGCAGAAAATTAGAAACAAGTTGTACTGTATCATTTTATATAAAGACTACTACCATATCTAATTAAATTATCTTTTTTCCAGTCATACTTTCCAATTTCATTGGCCAATAAAGATTACATGAAAAGACAATTCAGTTCTTTGAGTAAGTAAATCTTGGCAATTTTTAGAAAGACTGCTGGTCTTACAAAAATAATGCTTCACAAGATGGCTTCAGAAAGTTAATTCAGTTCTAACACTGGTATGTCAATATGTCTAACAAAATATGTCAATATTTCTGTGATTTTATGACAAAACATGTCAATATTGTGTCATAAAAATCACAGAAAATAGCAGAGCAGTGATCCACATTACTTGGGCTTCCGATAAGTACCATATTTTCTATACTCAAGAAATATCTCTCTTATTTTCTATACTCAAGAAATATCTCTAAAGAAGAAATCATTTCTTTCTGGGCTAAATTAATGTCTTCATTATTTATTTAAATGACCTATGAGAGAAGAAAGCAACACAAGTCCTGTGAGCACACATGGGCCTCTGACATGGAAGGTGAATTTACTCAGGTTGAGGAGTGGATGGATGACAGTTCCTGGCACAACCCCACTCCTGACACTACTAACCCACAGAAAGCCACACTGCATCTTTAATGGAAGTACTGAGTGACTTTTAACATGTTGGCAATAAGGACTAAAGCATTAAAGCAAAAGTTAGATCTGAAAATTAGAAATAATTTTGCATATTTGTTTTTTTGTTGCTAATCTATAAATTTCAGACTATATTAATTCATTGTGAAAATCTATTTGAGAATGAATAAGATATATCCTCATGCTTGAAAACTACTATTCCAAAATTACAGCCATAAACATCATTTAAGTAAAAAGTAGATGACACAGTTTATGTGGGAAAGCATCAGTGGAGACAAAAAGTAAAAAAGAGCCGGGCGTGGTGGCTCATGCCTGTCATCCCAGCACTCGGGAGGCAGAGGCAGGAGGATTGCTGAGTTTGAGGCTTGCCTGGGGTGCATAGTGAGCTCAGGGTCAGCCTGAACTACAAAGCAAGGCCCTGTCTCCAAAAAAAGAAAGAAAGAATGAAAGAAAGAAAAAGAAAGAAAGAAAGAAAGAAAGAAAGAAAGAAAGAAAGAAAGAAAGAAAGAAAGAAAGAAAGAAAGAGAAAGAAAGAAAAAAAGAAAGAAAGAAAGAAAGAAAGAAAGAAAGAAAGAAAGAAAGAAAGAAAGAAAGAAAGAAAGAAAGAAAGAAAGAAAGAAAACAAGTAGAAACAATAGGGTGTCCTAAAATAGGGTGCAGTGTTAAAATGCTATGATACCTCCATGAAATTATTAATATAATATTACAGAATAATATTTAATGCAACTTTATAGCATATGGTGGTAAAAACCTTGTTAAAACAGTTATAGCTTTATAGAATATATATACTGTACATATACCCTTTGGAAAATATACATTTACACATATATACAATTTATACTGTTCCTATACAACCCCTCATATACTGGTATGCATTTAGAAGGCTTAAACTACAACCATCAGTAGCTATATCTTGGTAATAGGATTAAAAACAATTTTAGTTTAACGTTTAAACCTGTATCTTATAAACTAAGCACACTAATAATGAGAAACAGCTTGATAAAGTAGTTATAAACTTGTTGCTCTCAGGCCATTGTTCTAACCAGAAGTCTGTCTCACAGTGAGCCCTGGTGCAGCTGAGCTGGTCGTGGGGGTGAACTCAAAAATTAGGTAGGTGATCAGGTATTATTCATTCCCAGGGTCGCTTTGAAACGTCCTTCCTGAGGCCTCCTTCAAGTCCAATTGTTTTCACCTACAGGAGGGCAAGAAATCATTATGTCAGACCTGGAGTATTTCATTCTCATGCCTGACGCACGGCAGGAGAGTTAGAGGAAAGCGCCACACTCACCCCTCGAGGAGATCAGTGGCTTCTGAGAACTTTCCGCGGCCTCTCCTAGCTCTGTTTTTCTTGTCCTTCTCTGAAAGACACAAGACAGTGCTTGGGAATCATAAAATACTGCCATCTTATTTTGTTGCTTGAAATCACAAAAACATCATTCTAGTTGCTTTTGTTTTCTTTAAAATGGAATATTCTCTGGCACTGACATAAATTCAATTTCTGGGAATTTAAGCAAACATGTCAGAGAGTGCCCTTTTCTTTTTCGTCTAAAAAACAATAAATAAACTTTTATGGCACAAGGAAACGGGAAGTTATGCCCTTCTAGATGTGTTGCAATACTGGTTTATCCTCCTCTTCCGTGGGTGTGAGAGAGGTGTAATTTCACAGCAAGGAAGCAAAGCCTCTGAGATGTATGTCAGCTGAACCACCGTTGATCACACGACCAGCCTCACGGCAGGTCCGAGATGCGGCTGTGCCCGTGTGACTGCCGCCGTGTGGCGCGGTGTCTCACTTGCTGCATGACAGCGTGAGTCATGGTCTTATTTTATTTTCCCTTCATTGATTCAGGAACGAAGGCCATCAGGCCAAGAAGGGCACGAGTAATTCAAGCTTCTGCCCATCCGCGGAGGAACCAGAAAATTTGCAGCCTGCAGTGCGGTCGGCTGCCTTTGTCAAATTCACCCGACAGTTATTGGATTCTGTCTTCATTTAGTCTGTCAGCTTGTCTCAGAGATGCTGCAATGCTCCCGAATGCTGAATGGACACAGACACAGCAATCTGAAAACACCACTTGCTTCAAGTTGATCGCCATTCTTAGCTCTTTGCTGCCTCCCTCCCCTCATTTTTCAAGAAGGCAGGTTTAGATCAGCACTGACCATGGCTTATTAAGTATGTTTTCTGCATTGGATAAGATGACGTTTGCTCTTACCAGGGAAAACAACTTAAGCATCACCACCACAGACTGCCTAGCCTTCTCTGGTGGCATACATTTGTGCTATTAAATTGTATAGAATTCCATTGCAAAAAAATAATTTTTAAGTTCCAATGAAGCAGAAGGCACTGAACGCAAAGAAAGGTGGGAGTATGTATAGGGCTATAATTTTTAACCATAACCAGAAAATTAATTTTGTCAGTATCAGGGTGTGTTTGTAAGAATCTGCTTCAATTAGAATTGGGTGCATATTCTTTCCCAGAGAAGGAGCTGTCTTATACAGGGAGGAGCGGTAGATGTCAGTGTGTTTTTTAGCTCAAACTCAGCAGAAAAACTATGAAGTCATGTGTGTGGATGAAAGGAAAGGAGGCGATGAGGCTGTTTAGGGGAAAATGAGAAAGTCTGGGACCCCTGCAACAGGAGGCAGATGGGAGCTCACTTTGATGTCAGCTCCCAAAGAACGACAGCCTATGAAGAACCCCAAATAGCCATGCAGATGAGCAGTTCCTTAGATGGGAGTGTGTGAGGTATTAGTGTATGCTCTTCCGGGATGTAGATATAGCTCTGAGTAAAGAACACCCATTGCTGGACAAGGACTTAGCCATTCTCTCAAGGTCAGAAGGACTCTACTGGCATAGCAAATGTTAACACGAGACAATCTCCTTTCACTAGCAGGTATGCAGTCCCTTAAGGGACAAAGGGGACAAAGAGTTATCCAAAGACATGTGCCTGCACCTTACTGGTGCTTGGGTGGCTTCCTTTTTTCCCACAAACTTTTTATTCTTAATGTGTTCCTACTTTCAGCAGACAGTAACCTATTTTATATGTTGCTACTATTATCCACAGGGTATGAGGATAATGCGAGTTCAATTCTAAACAGGAAAGGCTAGACTGGACATGTCTATGCAAAGCAAGTTAAACCAGTCTTCACTGGAAAGAGCTGGTTCCTGAGAACCACTCAGTCGTCTGATGCAATGCGGATATTCAGTGATTATATAAGTTATCTCTCAAGTATTTGCTTAGTGCTGTTAAGCATGAGAAATTATTTTGCTGTCTAATAACAGTAATGGGAATTTGTGCTTAATGAAAGGCTTAATTAAGATATTTTTTTATCCTCCATGATTATCCATATGAAAAACTGCATTGATGAAAAGCATCCAGGATGGAACAAAAATGATATTCTGCCTTTAAATAAACATGCTGCTGGACAGAAGACTCAGAGTTAATACTGCAGATCACCATTAGGACAAACGAGAAGGTAAATTAAACTATCATCAGTTTCAAGGACAAATCATGGGATGCTGTCACCTGCGTGGTTGTCACTTTTCCCTTGGTCTGCTGTGCCAGGATTTCAGAGAAAATGCCTTTTCTTCCTGATTAAACAGAATCCTGGAGAAATGCAGCACCAGAGTATGGGCTTATTTCTCTCCTGCATCAAGAGCAGCCAGTCTCAGGGTGGGTTAGGGAGAAAAATAGTTATAGGGCCACTTGGTGGCTGCTGCTGAGCCAGCTGCCTTTTGTGTCACCCACTCTTTTGAGGCACCGGCAGGAGAGCTGCTATTTTTATCCTACTTTCCAAGCAGCAGTGGGGGAAATAAACCTTTCATTCAACAGCACGAATGACACATACATTATTAGTAAAAAAAATACCCAATGAGGTTCAGGGTCTACTACGTCTTTCAGATTTCCTGTGCTTTGAGTACCAATACAAGCCCCCCCCCCAACTATCCAAAGGCTTCTTTCAACTAAAAATTTGTGTAACCACAACGAATGGTGTTCACATATATAATTTTAGGAGCTGTTGAGGAAATTTAATAAAAGGAGAAGGGGCTGGGAGTTCCCTCACAGATCTATAGCTCAGGAGCTCTCAGGACAGAGCCACACCAAATGTGATGCCTGGGCCAGCAACAGTGGCGAAACCATGAAGCTGAGGAGAAGAGGAGAATTTCAAGCTTTACCCCAAGGTTTTCTGAATCAGAAACTGAACTTCAACAACATCCTGCTCTGACCTATCTGAACATTACACTCTGAGTGCCTCTCTGGGCGATTCTGATTTTCGTTCCTGATCAAGAAACATCATGTAAAAAAGAACTCTTCCAACATGAACACAAATAAAGCAAAGATCACTTTGTTGTGAGGTGGGACTTCTGGTGCAGCAATGCCCCAAGTGGAACGATATTAATTTCTAGGGAGACTGGGATGATTACATAATATGTAGGTAGATTACAGCAAATCAATAGCTTGAGTTATAAAAGGAAATTTTTTGAAAGTGTATTACAGTGGGTATATATTGGATACATTTCTTTCTTTGAAGTACTTATAGGGAAGAATTATTAATTTTAATTGTATGAGTTTTATTATATGACACAATGTGTACTCAATAGAAAATAAAATATCAATAAGATAAAACTTTTAATATTAAGTATTTAGATAAATTCCTATGTGAACTGCAATAAAAATACAAACAAAACCCTACTGCAGGTATTTTTGCTTCAATTATCTCACCTAAGGCAGTCTTCACCCACGATGACAGCATGTTCCGTGTACAAATCTTCCTTAGGCTGGTTGTATGTGCACTTGGCACCTCCTTGGCACGTCTTCCATGTCACCTCTCTCGTCTTCTACTTTTGTCAGGAGCTTCCTATTGTATCATGCATGTGCACTTAGCAAGAAAATGAAATATCAATGAAATAAAATATTAAATATATACTGAATCTTCTTAGAATATTTTCTACATCAACTGCTTGCTTACTAAATCTAAACAATAACAACAGAAATGTATTCTTATGTGAACTACAATGAAAATACAAATAAAACTCTATCACAAAAGTAATCTTTACTTCAGTGATCACACCTAAGACAGTTCTCACACATGAGGACAGTGAGTTTCATAAGCAAGTATGGCTTACACTGATAGCGCCTGTGCTTTGTCTTCTATCTCCTTTGGTAGGATGTACTGGACATCTTGCTGGCCTTCCTGTTTTCCAACGAGGTTCTTGTGATGCTTCTCCTGTCTGTTCACCAGCCTGCCCCAAAATTCTTTTACACAGTTGTTCGAGCAGATACATACGGTCTTTCCTCCTCAATAAATGTAATTGATTATTTATCAATTCCAATCCTCTAAGAATATCCCTCTGTGATACTTTGTGTTTGTTATTTTCCTTGTAAACTATGAAAATATTCATGAGCACAATCACTGACCAACACTGTATTTCAAGTGACATCACAGTTGCTGCATAACTCATCCGCAACATCTAGTCCATCTTTGGTTTGTTATAAAATATGGTCATTTTTTGGCTTCACTTGTGTTGAAGATTTACTACCAATCTTTATTTGTTCATTGGTTTGTTTTAAGACAGGATCCGGCTATATAGCCCAGGCTGGTCTTAAACTCACTGTGTAGCACAGATTGACCTTGGTGTCCCAGAATCCTCCTGCCTCAGTGGTCCACGTGTTGTATCACAGGCATTCACTGCCACACTGGGCCTCACTCTCACTCTTACCATCATGGTGTAATGTTGAGAGTATTAATAATACTTTGTCTTTGACATAGCAGAGACTAAGTTTGTCCTTCTGAAATCCAAAGATTGCACTATACTTTTCTCTACTGTGAACTGGCCACATTTTTTTCAGGAA
>PVIC010023398.1:0-26885 GCA_004025085.1 Thryonomys swinderianus | reverse complement strand
AGCGTAAGGACCTGAGTTCGATCCCCGGTTACCACATATAATGCTGGGCGTGGTGGTTCACGCCTGTAATCCCAGCACTCGGGAGGCAGAGACGGGAGGATTGCTGAGTTCGCGGCGGCTTGCCTGGGCACCATAGTGAGCTCAGGGCCAGCCTGAACTACAAAGCAAGACCCTGTCTCCAAAAAAAAAGCCAAAAAAACTAAAAAATAGCGGCATCCCCATTCAAAAACCTCAAAGAAAAGAATGTCTATCTGAAATGAATAGGCACTTCCCAGATGAAGAAGTGCAAACAGCAAAAGGATATCTGAAAAAATGTACAGCATCTCTGATCATTCCAGATATGCAGATTAAAACAACACTGAGATTCCATCTCACTCCAGAATAAAAGGCTATCATCAAGAAACCAACCACTAACAAATGCTGAGTGAGGCTGTGAGGGAAAAGAAACACTTCTCCATTGTGCGTGAGTGTGTGGATTGGTACAGCTACTATGGAAATCAGTACAGAGATTTCCCACAAAACTAAGACCACAGGTTCCCTTTAACCTAGCTATTGTCCTTCTAGGTATCTTCCTGAAAGAATTAAAAAGCATCATACCACAGTGATCTATGAATACCCATAGCAGCATACTATTGCAGCATATTATGTAATTGCTAAATCTTGAAAACATCCCATATGAGGTATATTTGACTCCTTGTAAGAAAATAGATAGATCTCAAGACCGTAAGTTTAAGTAAAATAAATTGGACATTGTTTATTTGTGTGAGAAACTCTAATAATAAACAGGGAGAAAAACTGAGGATAAATATTGGGAAGTAAAAAGAACATGTTCAAATGGGAAAGGGAACAAGGGAGGGAGGAGGAAGGGAAAAGGATGAAAAAAGAGTGAATGGAAAGAAGAAATAGAAACAAGCTTCTGTGAATGTGGAGGAGAAGGATCAAGAGGAGGAAAATGGGAAAGAAAAAGAATTCAGATATATTATGTACAGGTATAAAATGCCTATAATGAATGTGAGTACTATGCATGGAAGGTACAGACTAATAAAAGCTTTAAAAGAAAAAGTATTGGAATAAATAAAACTCTACTAACTATAAAATGTATAGCAGTTTAACTTGAGGCCAATGAACATACAACCAACTCAAAATCACCTTGAAATCACTTTTTATTACTACAAGTTCACAGTACATACTGTTTACATCCCTTGTGTGGAGTTGGTGCATGTACGTAACACGTCTTAATTTATTTATTTTTATCCATTTCCTTTCTACTCCCTTCACCCTTCCTCCTGCTCTTCATGCCTTTTCCATTTGAGAAAAATCTCGCTTTAGTTTTGCTCTTATTTGGGGCCTCACATATAAGATAAGCCAGGCCAGTTTTAGGTTTGTATGTCTGATTTATTTCACTTAATGTTCTGGTCTTACGGTACATCCTACATGTAGCATTTACATACAGCGGAATAGCACTCTATCATTTTTTAATAATCAAAAAAAGTGAAATAACTTTTGTCAAAGAATTCTTTAATAGTAATTTCCCTAAGCTTTTGTGGAAGCATTCAGTCATAGTATTTAAATCCATTTTATTCAAATTCAAAGGTAGTAGTGTTAATTTATGTATTACAAATTAAAGCAATTTTAATTACATTACTATTGAAATTTAATTTGTGAGTTTTATCCTTAGTAACTATTAATCTCAACACAATGAATGCGGTAGCTAGTGTCAATTAAATAAGTCAATTATGGCACTTTTATTAATATATAAGATCTTAAAATTATGAAATATCACATTAAGAATTTTAACTCCAATGGTTTTTAAGCAATGAATTGTTTTTAAGGATTTTATTAGGTTGGGTAGACTATAATGTATAATTAACATGGCCACAATCTGCTACCAGATAACTTTGAACTGATGCTTCATCTCAGTGCCTACAACTTAGACTTTAACTCCAGCTTCTAACAAGGGATCAACACTTATCAAAACCATTTTGAAATACATCATGCCTCAATAAATTAGACAGGCAGAACACATTAGCCTGTAGAAAAGCCAATACAAAAATTAGGCTTTGAATTTTATATATGAAGTTAATTTCATCTGATATTGCTAAAGGATTTGTGAATGCACTATACCTAAGTGTAATTAGCCCAACTGGCATTTGTGACTTAAATAAATAGTAGTGGTCATTACATGACAAGTCTGACTGTCCGTTTAAAAAAATGCACATAATTCTGTATTATATATTTTTCCAACCCAGTAATAGCCAGTGACATGGCAATAATAGTCATACATCGTTGGGATAGCAGAATAATTTTTTCTTCCTTTTTTAAAATGTTATGACCACCCACAGGTAGAAATCCTGTGCTTATAATGAGCCACTATTCCCTATGTCTTCTCCTAAAACCCTGCCCAGCAGTAACACACTTTCTGCATCTTATCCATGAATTCATATAAATGGAATAAAATATGTGCCCTTGATGAATGGTTTACTTCATTTAGCAGAATATTTCCAAGTCCATCAACGTGGTCGCATATATCATACTTCATTCTTCCTTACGCACAACTCTATCCCCTGAACCATTTAGGGATCCATCAGTAGCACACTTAGGTTACTTCCACTGTTTTAAATGTTATGAACAAAACTACTGTAAACATTATTTATACATTTATTTGTGTGAACATATGTTTTGAATTATCTTAGACAACTCTTCAAGAAAGGAATTGCTGGATCTTATGGTAATTGTATGTTGAACACTTCAGAAACTGCCAAACTGTTTTCAAAAGTGGGATACAGCAGAGTCTTTTATCTTTTAAACTTTTGGATAGTATGATATCTCTAGATTTCATAGAATAGTGAGACTTTCATTACTGAAAATATAAACTTTTAGAATTCATTTTCCTTCAGAGACAAATGGTGTGTTACTTCATAAGAACAAAAGCATAGGATTTAATTGAACTATCCAAAATAGTCATTGTTTACAGCAATCTTTTGTGTTTGCTTTTAAAATAAAGTGCTTATGTTTGTGTTCTCTGTGTTTTTTGTAGAAACTATCTCAATAATATTGATAGGTCTGTGTTTTCTCACTTAAGAAACCGAATCTCGTTCAGTATATTTAGTTTCATAATAATACTGAAGCCTCTCTGTATCAGAGGCGCAAAATCTACAGTATGTGTATTCATAACAGAGAAGCATTTTGAATGCTTCCTGAGCCACTTTGGAAAGTACCACCGATGACCTAGATGATCCCCTCTATCTTCATAAGAACTGGATTTTTATTTACAAAGATTGATCTGTATTCTAGTAAATCGTTCCGGGTGGAAACTAATTTGTATCTCTTTATACCCATAGTCTATATGATCTATATATATATATACACCATACTTAGAGATATGTCTTTAAAGTTAACTCTTTTTTTTTTGAGACAGGGTCTCCCTTTGTAGTTCAGGCTGGCTCTGAGCTCACTATGTAGCCCAGGCAAGCCTCGAACTCAGCAATCCTCCTGTCTCTGCCTCGCGAGTGCTGGGATTACAGGTGTGAGCCACCATGCCCAGCTAAAGTTAACTTTTTTAAAAAACTAGGATAGCAATAAAATTTGTGCTGCCTACACATGAAATAAAACAAATAAATATTTCTGATGAAGTTCATTTCCATATGTGCATGTGCTTGCACGTGTGTACATGCCTTTATTCTACTGAAATAATAATCAAGCCTGCTACCTTGCTTTTAGGCCTACAGAGAAGCAGAAACACCACAGAGGAATGTCACCATGGAAGAAAACTGCTTAGTCCATGGCAGTCTGGAAGCTGAGAGAAAATTACAACTCTTCAAGTTTTCACCATGTCAAAATAACCCCTATGTCTTAGGACTCAATCAATGGATTAATCCATTGCTGAAATCAGACCATTTTTGATCCAATCACTTCCTAGAAACCTCCCTTCTGATCATTGCAATACTGAGGGTCAAGCTCCTAACACAAACTTTTGGAACATTTGTCAAAACTAAACAATAATAGCTAATACTAGACTAACTAGGCATACCATTAAGTGCATAAATACAAAAGTCTCATATCACAGGAAAATAAATCTAAATGTGTATGCCCCTCATGACAAAGCCATCATAACTGTTATTTTACGTGCCAAGGGCTATGATGGAAGGGATGGAGGTTATTTATACATTCAACCACAGTGACGTTTCCCACAAATGTATCTGACTACTGCTACATGTGTGCATGTGACTTGCAGAGATAGCATTGAAATGCTGTTGTAATCGTAATTTTCTGCCAGGAAACAGGCCATTTGATGAATTGTTAAAATGAGGCTCTGCTGTTGGGCCGGAGATTTAGCTCAGTGGTTCCGGTGCCTGCCTCGCAAGCACAAGGTCCTGAGTTCGATCCCCAGTAACCACATACAATGCTGGGCATAGTGACTCACGCCTACCAGCAATCAATACCACATACCACAGTGCCGGGCGCGGTGGCTCACACCTGTAATCCCAGCACTCGGGAGGCAGAGGCAGGAGGATTGCTGAGTTCCAGGCTTGCCTGGGCTACATAGGGAGCTCAGAGCCAGCCTGAACTACAAGGCAAGACCCTGTCTCAAAAAAAAAAAAAAAAATGAGGCTCTGCCATCACGGAGGGACAAAAATTACAGCCCTAAGAAAGCCACATGCTCTGGACACGGATGTTCCTTTTCTGAAAGTGATCTTTCCTACCACAGCAACCTCTGTATAGTTAGGAGTCTTGTGGGACTGGTTAGGACTAGTCAGAACTGGTCTGTGTAATACTGCTTCTGAAAAGGGAGCTCAGATCACTTCAGAAGAGAAAAACAGAATTGCAGTGTTTGGCACTGGGCCTGGCGGCTCCTCCATAGTGCAGCAGGGGCCAGGCCCGCAAGAAAGGAGGGATGGGTCAACTGAAGATGGACTTGGCCAGTTTGGAAAAGAAAGCCATAAGAAATGTGTCTTTGGAGATAGAAATATGTTTTGAGGCAGTGGCTGAGCTATGGTGTCCTCTGGTCAAAACATATGGCTCTGGGGACCGAGGAATAGACATTCAGGTAGATCGATTTAGTGTCATATTTCATAACCTATTCAAAATTTATTTTCTTCTGATCCCTACGAGTTTGAATTCTACTGATAAAGTGGTCTTGGTTCCTAGAAATTATGTTATCATTCACATAGCTCAGGTTTTATTGATCTGAAAGCTAAGATCTTTTATTGGTTATTTTTCATTTCTCATATGAATGAGCAAACTAAGGAAAATTTTATACCAGATGGAGTGACTGATTCCAAACACTAAATGGATATTAATCTGAATAGGTCTAACAAAGTAAGTGCCAAAATTCCTTCAGCATTCTTCACAGAACTAGGGAAAACAATCCTAAAATTTATATGGAGCTACATATGTACCACTTCCATACAAGCAATGTAAGTACTTGTACCGGAAGAATGTACAGGGACAAACAATGGAAGGAGATTAGGAGATGGGCGGGGGAGGGAGAGGAATGAAGACAGGCATTAAGGTTGTTATGAACTTGTACCGACTTCCTACAAGGAATGTACATGTCATGTGGATATTAATTTTAAAATTTAATGACTTCATTGGAATTGCTTAAGACAAACCATTGAGGATAGAGATCCTGTAGAATTAAAGGTTTGGGTCACTCTTCCAGTAATATCCTGGGCTAAGACGAGGGAAAATGGAGGTGCAATGGGAAAAAAATAAAAACAAACAAGTAAAAATCATTCATCACGATCTCTTTGTGAGGCACAGAAATGAAACCTTAATACCGTTGCCTATTCTTTCCAAAATATTCAGTATTGTGCATCTTCTCTCCTTTTTTCTTTCTGTTGTTATTCTTTTACACTGTCACACTGTTGGAGGTAAATAAAACAATTTAGCTTCTGGGTAACAGAACATTAAGTTATGATTGAGATTGTTTTTAAGGGTGTTAGACATAAAAGAAAAAGATAGCGTATCTCTTTTCCAGAGGAAGTAGAAAGAAATATAGGGTTTTTTGGATGGCCTAAGTTCAAGAAGAGATCAACCCATTTTGTACAAAGGGTGGTTTTATGTTGCTGGATACAAAGATAGAGATACTTTGTTGCTTTACAGACACTTAGATAGCTATCTAGGGGGCTGTGTATTTTAAAAAGAAAAATATAGTATAACATAAAAAAGTGATTATGTCTGTCTCAATCTCACTTTTCTGTATGTTGAGGGGAAAATGAGACCAGAGTGAGACTAGATAGGAGTAAGAGTGGAGGAAAACTACTACAGGAGCAAGCTCAACGCAAAGGCTCGGGGTGACGTCTTTGAGGGCTTTGTAGGTCTCAGTGAGACTTATACTTGGTGAAATAGGGACTCATAGGAAGAGTATGAGGAGATGCTATATTCCAACCTGCATACTACAATTCCTGAACCATCCACTTGTTTCTCACAGGGTTTGCACACAATAGCTTCCTGCTCCTCTTGTTTTTATGTCATTTATATTTTATTACATTTATTTTAAATTACAAATAAATATGATTATACTCATTCTCATTTTAGATGTATACGAGTACTTTTTAGAGATAAATTAAGGAAGAAGTCAATAGACTGAGCCATTAAAAAAGAAGCTTTATTTTGTTTTCTTCATTCTTACTCTAGGAAAAAACTAATTCATTATTCATGATTTCCAGTTATTTCTTTTGAATTAATGAAACAAAACATGTGGAAAGTTCTCTAGGTAAAAATAGTTCATATGTTAACTGAAGCAAGGAGACATTTCAATTATACTTTTTCCCCTTGTATTTTCAAAACTACTTTTATTGTTTCTTTTGTTTGTTTCAATGGGTTTCTTTGTATCACATAGAAGCGCTGGACAAAATAGCATTTAATATGAAAATATTTGAAAACAATGTTTTAAACTTATATTTAATGTGTAATTAACTTAGAATATTAAGTATAGATAAATCTCAATATCACTGAAATTTTAAATCAAATTAACTCACTTGACAATAACCATAAGAAATGTAATTTGCTGGTTTATATATTCTTCACTCAATATTTTTTGTTATTATTAATATATTTACATCTAAATTGCTGGAAAATTATAAAGTACTACATAACTACTACTTATTTTGTTTTGGGAATGTTGGAAAAAGCATTTTGAAAAAGCAAATATATTATAAATGTATGCTAAGTGTTTTTATTATATTTAACTACCATTTCTAGTATCTTCACTGAAAATATCTTCACTGGTAACAAGTTACTTTTGTGATGAACTATAAATGTAGGTGAAATCAGGAAAGTAATAAAACTAACAGTCTTTTTAGATTCTTATTAGCATGGTTCATGGTAATAGTTTTGCCACATCTTAGTGAATAATTAATCCCATTGAAAGCAAAAGTATGTGTGTATCATAAAAGCCAGAAAAAGACCTGTGCTGATTGACTATCTTTTAGAGTACAGGAAGCAGAGAAGGAATGAAATGAAAACAGAATTAAAAGGTGTTATTTATGTCTACAACTTCATGCAGGAATGTAAAGGTATAATACACTAAGTACTAAGAAAAACAAAGAGATTAGAAATAAAGACAAAAATAATCAAATTATTTAATCAGAAGCTTTCCCCAACATCAAGCTTTTCTAATAAATTAAAGGATTTTTTGCCCCAATGAGACAATCATCTCTGGCTCCCAAAATAAGGTCAGTCTCCTGATGAGACCTTCGAAAGAGGTGTCAATTCTATCTGTGTTGTACATGTATACATGGTTAGTTTACATGACATTTGCCAAGGAACCAGGACTCCTAAATCTGTTCTTTATAGCCTTGTTTACCATAAGTCTAAACTGGGGATTGAACTCAGGACCTTGCACTTACCAGGCAGACTCCGGAACCACTGGCCCTGTGATGTTTACATTGTCAGTTCCCACAGTTATGATATTTAAGTCTTTCATTTATAGTCATTTTAATATAATTTGATTACATTTTTAAACACAACTCATCAGAAGACCTTATTTATCTCCTAAATCTAAAGTTTGGGAGGCAGGCTCTATCATTAAGAGTTGATACATATTATTTCATGTTTAAAGAATAAAACATATGTGATTTTATCTCTTTAAATTGTATTTCTTTTGTCTGTTAATGAATAGTTAAGTCATTTACATATTTATGAATAATATCTTATTTCTTCTTCATAGCTTGTATTTTTATTTACATTGCTAAAAATTGCCTCAGCAATAATTTAGACAACAAAGATATAATTTTTCCTTTTATTTTAACTTTATGTAGCTTCCTCTTTCTTGGATTTAATTTTTCATATTAATTTTTCATATCTCTGCTGGTTTTTTTTTTTTTTGAGACAGGGTCTCGCTTTGTAGTTCGGGCTTGCCCTGAGCTCACTATGTAGTCCAGGCAAGCCTCAAACTCAGCAATCCTCCTGCCTCTGCCTCCCGAGTGCTGAGATTACAGGCATGAGCCACCATGCCTGGCTCTCTGCTGCTTTTTTAATGGAATTAACTAATGGTAGAAATTTTCTTGGCCTTTCATAGATGGGCAGATTCTTTACCCTCACCAGCAAATATTTATTATTCTCAATTTTCTCTCAAAACTTCAAAATTTTCCTCCATTTTAACTTAAAATTACTTGTTACTAGGAATGAGTAGTATTTTGCTAATTCTTATTGCAAACAGTAACTTGTATATTCTCTCCAGAAATGTTTTTCTTCCTTTTCTTTCTTTAACAATACTAATTATCTGTATGTGGTCCTATCCCGCTATTAAAGTGGCCTCATAAGACCATACAATTTGAGCATTGTTATGTGTGTTTTAGTGCTATTTTCATGACTCAGTTGCACATGGTTTCAAGGTGCACTATATAGACAATAAGAGAACACTGTGTAGATGAGGGTGTCTCCTCCGAACGCTGCATACCCGATTCAGTTGAATGGAAATACTGGTGTATCAGACAACTTTTGTAGCTCAGGCTGGGCTCAAAATTGTGATCCTCCTACCTCAGTCTGCTAGAATTCTAGGAATAGAGTGTGCAAATATCTAGTATCTCCAAGTAGTTCTCTTTTGTCTTTAACAATGTATGGTGTTTTGTTTTGTTTTGTTTGGCTCTTATGATTGAATCTAGGGCCTCATACATTCCGAACAAATGCTGTTGCACTGAAACACATCCTCAGCCTTCCTTAACAGTGTTAGCATTATGGTGGTGTCACATATCTCCAAATTCATCACACTATCATTCATTTTAAAAAATACAATGTGTTTTTTCCACTGTGTTTGAGAGGGTCTCCTAGCTCAGCCACTCAGTGTGGATGTGTGCATTATGCTATCTAGGCAATTCGTGGAACAATTCAATTTCTTCCATTTCTTCCAGCAGTCCTCAACTATGATTTTACTTTCTAAAAATGGGGATTCATTCTTATAGCACACACCACTTTTCCAAGGCATATTTCTCAATTCCCTTTTCATACTTGAGAATACTGTTTCAGAAATGAAGCTCTATTACTTTTGTCAAATATTCTTGGATTCCTCTCATTTACATGTTTAAATTTCTCAGTCTTATGATTCCTGTGTGTTTTGAATTCATGAGATGTGGATAGGTTAGTACTGATAAGTAATCTGTTTCTTAGCCCCTAATCTCTGCTCCTTCTTACACAATATAGGTTCCACACAGTGGGCTTTTATGACTGAAAGTATCTGTGGACACCTGGCTGGGCTCCTTAGAAAATGTTCCTGTAAATTCCACATCTTGGTGAATGAGGGTTGCTTGGTTAATTCCAATAGGTGTTGTTTCTTTTAAAAAAGAAAAAGAAAAGTCCAGGGGCTGGAGATTTAGCTCAAGTTGTACCATGCCAACCTTGGATGCACAAGGGCCTGAGTTCAATCCCTGTTACCCCCCCCCCAAAAAAAAAGATGCCCAAATATCAATACATGAGTTTTCCAGGGATGACCAAAATAATTGAGAAAATATTTTATTAGATCTTTAACAAATTTAAGTAGCAACATTTTTTTAGGACACTTCTGTCTACTATCTAGCAGCCTGGATTTTACTCACATTTCAAGGTGAACTGCAAATCAGACTGAGCTGCTTCCATCATTCTAGATAGTATAAATGTGATACCACATGCTCAACATAGAGCTAAATATTCTTCCAGTTTACTTCTGAAATTATTTTGTATGTACATAGCATTAGATACACTTGCTTTTTTATTTGTTTAATATCTCAGTGGAATCATGGGAAAGGAGATTCAAAATTATGTTCCGAAAGGCAAGATGAACCAAAGGCTATTATACACTTTTATTTCTTGTAACATGGCTGTCATAAAATACAATCTTTAAGACTATCATGAGAGAATTCTAAAATGCTATTTTTAAAATATCACTGGTACTTTGTTGCTTTTGTGTTGTGTAACATCCTTTATTTCTCAAGATCTAAGAAATATGTAAGATGAACTTTTAGATATTGCATTACAAAATAAATTCAATGTATAATATTAGATACCTAAAAATAAATAAGCACAATGTCAAAGAAAGAAAAACCTTGGGCAAATATAAAATACAAAGTGTATTAAAGAATACCTTCAGGTATCTTTAACAGAAATGGGAAAACTCTAGTTAAAAGACTTCAAGTATCATAGTAGCATTATCAAAGCTATGGGCAATATTCCTCAAGGATTTTTTCTTCTAAAGAATCAGGGCACTATCAATTAAATATTTTAATTCTGTCAGTCCTCTGGTTTCTACTGTAAGTTTTATAGTGAAGTAGGTTAATCACAGTGAGACAATACTTTGTAAACATATGTTTTGTAAATTATCATGTCAGCCTTAGTTATGACCATTATAGTTTGAATGTACAGGTGATTTTATAATAACATAAAGCACTTAGATAATTTCCAAGCAAATTATGAATTTTGTGTATATATCAATCATTATTTTCTTTCTTTTTGTCAAACTACATTTATTCTTTGATGCCTATGCCCATATTGTCTTACAATTCATCCATATTGTCTTACAATTCATCCAAATACATAAAAGAAACTCACAAAGGGAAACTGTTTAGGACACCTTATACTTTTTCAGGTAAATTCTTGGAATATTTGGCAAAACTAACCTTGGTATTAGTGTGTTTTATGCAGAGATATTTGATTTCAGACATCAAAGAATGGAATGTGTCATGTGTTTTCTTTATGTAGTTAAAATGCAAGTAAAATACATTAAAAAGAAAATATGAGCATATTCAAAATCATTTCAATATACTGCTAGAAACTGTGATTTCACTCAGGTATTTATATAGTAGTGAATATAAATCATTTAGTAACTAATCAATTTCTATGCAAAGTAATGAGTGCTAATGATCAAAAAAATCTATCACGTTGTTTTATGATTGTAATCAGATATGCAATAGAATAACCAAATACCATTCAGAATTTGACATTTAAACAATATTGTTCCTTTGAAAATTAGACTGTAAAATCAACTCCTTTTATTTCATAAATGACATGCACAGAATGAAGATAAAAATATTACTACTTTTCTTATTACCATTAATAGAACTTTACATTTATTGAATATTTATTGTATTATATACTGTGCTGAGTAGCTTACATATCTTATTAAATCCATATAGAAACCATAAGAAATAAGCACGTATTTTACACCTATATTTACAGACAGGGTCCTAACAGATTAAGTAACTTGTCCAAGGGTCGGAGGCTGGAAATTATGCAGTAAGTGTTGAAGAAGAGTTTATGAAACTGTGTAAATATGGAATGTTGCTATAGACTACCTCAATTTATGCTCCCATTCACATGTATTCCTACCAACTCATATTTCATCCAGATGCCTTATGGGATCCCAGCATGGAGCAATTAAGAAGCCTAAAACCAAACAATGATATATATCATGTATCATGTGCATCTTAACTGTTAAAAGTACTGACATTTGCCAGCTGAGGCTGATGCTTGCTCCAAGCAGCATAATCCCATACCAGGCACCAAGGCCTAAATGCTAACATAAGGAAGATGCTAAAGCAGCCAATTACTATGGTTTGAAAATAAGCTCCTGTCATAATTCCCATAATACCTAACCACAAAAATGATAAATTGATTTATAGTATTGGTGTCAGTGTCTCCTAATAGCTCCTTAAACTTCACAAAACTGTGATGATAATTATAACTACTTGTCATTAGTCTGTGTCCTTAGAACATAATGAGTGCTGAGAAAATACTCTTTTTAGTTGAACAAACTGAGTGGAAGTTTTGAGGAATGATTCACGTGTAGCAGACACAACGCCATCCAAGAGGCAAGATTTTTTTGTCTTTCAGGAAGAAAACAGCACTCAACGCATGATTGGACAACACTGTGTGAGTGTAAGAAATGTATTCTTCTTGGAAAAACTACTGACTTGTTTATTGGCATAAAGATTCTCACTGAAAAAAATTAAATGTGATTAATGGTATGGTTAACTAAATGGTTCTAAGACACTCCTCCCCCTAGGGGGAGAAAATGTAACAGAATATAGAGGTATCTCCAGCATTTGCTCTTAAAGATGGTGCCTTGGATTGAGTCACTCACTACATAATCACTTTTCTCTCATAGCTACCAGTGAGGCCAGTATCTGCTGCCTCCTGTCCCTCTGAAGTGAAGGCCATATATTTAAGATAGATTCCTAAGTAGCTACAATGCCTGCAAGTCACCAACTTCTAAGGCACTCAGGAGAAATTGTTATGTGTGTTTAAAAAAAAAAAAAATCATCCCACTACTTCACTGACTGAAAACAATAATGATTAATTTCTTAGTTACCTTCTGTTTCTTATTCATAACTAAGGAATCTTCTCTAATTTATCTTCAGTAGAAATAAGGTTGTAGAGAAGATTCCAAAGGAATTAGTCTCCTGAAGATAATATAAAAAATGCACCATAAACTTGGTGGCTTAAAAACAACAGAAACGTGCCAGGTGTGGTGGCTCACGCCTGTAATCCCAGCACTGGGGATGCAGAGTCATGAGGATTGCTGAGTTCGTGGCGGCTTGCCTGGGCTACATAGTGAGCTCAGAGCCAGCCTGAACTACAAAGTGAGACCCTGTCTCAAAAAAAAAAAAAAAAAAAAAACAGAAACGTATCTCATAGCCCTGGAAGTGGTCAATTCACAACTGTGCCAGGGCCTTCCATCCAGTGAAACTTTGCTTCTAGTTTCTGATGGTTGCTGACCACCTGTTGTGTTCTTTGCTTGTAGATTCACCACTTCCAATTCTGCTACAGTGTTACAACACATTCTGCCTTTTTTTTTTTGAGAGGGCCTCCCTTTGTGGTTCAGGCTGGCCCTGAGCTCACTATGTAGCCCAGGCAAGCCTCAAATTCAGCAATCCTCCTGCCTCTGCCTCCCGAGTGCTGGGATTATAGGCATGAGCCATCATGCCTGGCAATGTGGTTTATGGTACTGATTGCTGGTGGGTGTGAGTCACCAAACCAGGTATTGTTGTATGTGGCTCCGGGGGATTGAACCAAGGACTTTGCCCTCGCTAGGCAGGTGCCAAACCTGAGGAACCACTGAACTAGATCTCTGGGCCATTTCGTCTCTTCTTAAAAGAACATAGTCATGCTAGATCGTGGGCCCACCCTATTCCAGGACAAACTCAGCTGCACAAACTGCACTACAGTGACCCTATTTCCAAATAATATCACATTCTGAGGTACTGGCAGTCAAAATTAAGCACACATTTTGTGAGGCACACATCTCAACTAATTACCTCAGCCAAATGTTGGTACTTGCTCTATTTGAACAAAATTCATGCGTTGCAGTTCTAACCTCTAATGTTAAAGTACTTATATCTGGAGGCAGGCGTATAAGAGATTGTCTCTGTCCCTGTCTCTATCTGTCTGTCTGTCTCTCTCTCTCTTTGAACATATAAGAGGAAAACTATGAAAAGACACAGTGAAAAAGCAGCTTTTTAATCTAGAGAGTACACCCTCATCTGATCCCTGCTCCACTTCTGTTTTGATCTTGGAACTTCTGTCTTGGAGAAATGTGAGAAAATGTCAGCTATGTGAGACGTTTACCACAGTCTATGGCATTTTGTTATAGCAACCTGAGAAAATTAAGGCAGTTACACAGGCAAAGGGACGTTGTCACAGAAGACGGAATATTCTCTAATGATACAACCCAGAGAGAATATATACGATACGCATTAGGATTGTACTGGTAGGATGTATTATGCTGCTGTCCAGCCAGCTCCTCTTGGCACTGCTCCCACGTCTCTACTCCCACGGCCTCTATCCCTCGGTCAGAAAGCTCTTGCTGCCTTTTGGCTCATTCATTACTCCAGCAGAATAGACCACAGAATTTTTTTAATTGAATTCTTTATTGGTACAATTTATATACATCTCAAAATCACGTATAACATTGGGGAATTTGTACCAGTATATGACACAAGTTAATTCTCATTTTTACCCATACCCCTACCCTCCCACACCTCCGCACCCCCTTTATACATGCTCTTTTTTTTTTTTTTGAGACAGGGTCTCACTTTGTAGTTCAGGCTGGCCCCGAGCTCACTATGGAACCCAGGCAAGCGTCTAACTCAGCAATCCGCCTGTCTCTGCCTCCCAAGTGCTGGGATTACAGGCGTGAGCCACCACGCCCAGCATTTATACATGCTCTTTTATTTTCTTTCTGTATCATATTTATTCCTTCCCCTCATCACATTCCCTCACCAAGTTTCCTATAGAAATATTCCACTCTATAAAAGCTGTCCTACTTTCTAGAGCTCATTTGCATCTACAGGTGTTCATGCCAAAGAGAAGATCTGGAAATTGTCTATGGGTGATCTATTGATTTCACTTATTAGTATATCCTCCAGGTGTCTCCATTTGCACCTAAATGGATCGATCTTATCAGTCTTTATGGCAGAGTAATACTCCATTGTATAAAAAACCCATGAGGATACAAGACTTAAACATTAAAACAGAAACAATAAGCCTGCTGGAAAACAGACTAGGTAAAACTCTTAGAGACATTGGCTTAGGCAGAGACTTTATGAATAGGCCATGGAATTTATCCCTGCCTAAGGAAAGACTCTTCAGAAGCAATTCCAGTTAGTGAGCATTTAAATTAGGTGGTTTGCTCTCCTGTGGTGATGACTCCTGCACATTCCACACTACATCCTAAAGCTTCTCCATGGAATCCAGCCTCAGTGGCTTATGTTTTCTCATACGTGCCTTATGTTCCTCACACATGCCTTGTTTGCTCCTTTCCTTTGCACAGCCTTCTTGAAGCAAGCTTCTTGACCGAGAGAGCTTGTGCTTAGATGTGCTTCATGGAGAATCCACGCCGACGATTCAGCAAAGCCAACTGGACCCTCCATTCCTCCATTTGCTTCCCAAGTCCTCCTTCCTTGTCTCACATTCCTTCCCTCACACTTTTTGTTTTCTTTTTGGAATCACCTTGCGAAGTTAATTATTTATCACCAGTTCTCCAACTTACATTGGTTTTTACATTACCTGATGTAAGCAAAAAACATAAAGGTTTTTAAGAATCATGTTTAAAAAATCTTTGTATCAGATGCTAGATAGTACATTATAAATCATGTCACATCTGTGTATGTGTGTGTTTTTGTTCTTCTGCTTTACAGTGTGTATTTGTGTACATATATACAGAGATACGTAAACATGTATACTTATTTTTGAGTATATAGATCTTTTTAATACTCTGTGCTATGAATAACATAAAAACATTTACATTTAACCTTCTAAGCATAAGAAAACACTGAAGAAGAAAACACTGACCATACTTGAATTCATCAAAAAACTTATTTATTTAGAAAAGATTTTCTCCTAGGAATTATTTTGTGAGTAACTGTGAGTATGTGGGCTGCACATAAACCTCTTGGGAGTTCATATTATTTTTCTCAAGTTGCATACTTATTCAGCACTTCACTTTGTTATTTATGGTTTGTTCGTGTTGTACATCTGGGCTTTCTCGAGAACTTATGTTTCTCTGTGAATCCTGAAAGGCTACTTCTAGAGAATACCGTAAGTTGCAATTGTTCTCAGTGGTAGCAGTTTACCTAAAATGTGGGCAAGCTCTATAAGCTAGACTTTGCACAGCTACCTACCCTATTTTTGATGTGCCTCTCTTCTCTCATAATCAATATTTTTCAGGCTCAGCTCCCATAAGTTTTCTCTCATTTTGGGGGGGAATCAGCAATATCAGATGTCCACACAATGGACTGAATTTTGCAGAGATGTGTGGGTCCAGTCCTTCAAAAACATCTTTCTATTGCCTCTCGAATATTTTCCAATACTAGTCTCTCCTGGTTCATTCAGCAGAGGGGAAAAAAACAATACCAGCTTTATACAAATAAGCCACAGAAGGAAACTCGAAGTTTTACTTATTTCCATGAATCCTCAGGCATCTGCTAAAGGTCAGATCACAAGATGACAGAAATTGGACTTGACAGTGAAATATCAATCAGGTCAATATAGGTCCATAATGTCCCCTGCAAGCACTTTGAGCTTTTATTCTGTTGTTATTGTTCTAGTTGTTGTTATGATTATGCTACACTACTAGAAAGTTAAGCTTTTCACCAAAGCAATGCAGCATAGTTCTTAAGCATTCTGACTCTAGAGCGAGATAAGATGGTTTCTAGCCACAGTCCACCTACCTATTGTGAGTGATCCACGTGCCATAATTTAAACCCTGTTTCTTCCTTCAAGCGTGGCTCCTAGTGCATACTGCGCAGTTTCTCAGGAAAGATGCTATGATAAAGACAGCATCTCCAGCAGATTCTAACTTGTTTGAGATTAACATAACTATGTATATCAAAACATCAATTTACTACTGAAAGTAAAGTATACAGTTTAGTAAAAGATAGATGTCACTGCAACTTGAGAATTATATTCACTTACTTCCAATTTGACAGAAAAACAAAATATGTCTTCACGATAGGCACTTGATACCCAAAAGTAAAATTGAGGGCGGAGTTGAACTTTGCCCATCTGGTTATTTTTTCCAGCTTTACAGAATAACCAACTTTGCCCACTGCTTCGTGAGTAAAAAGTTGTCTGGTGGAAATCTCACCCCACAAAAACAAAGAAAAGTAGGAAAACTGTTTTCCTTGTTAGACTGAGATTAATATCCACCTGTGCATGATAGCTTTATTCTGAGTAGTCTTTGAGCTTACTCTTGTTCTTGTTCTTGTTCATAAAGGCATGAGGGTTTCCTCAATTTGGGGCATGAGCCCAACCTCTGCCTCTTGTGCACAAAACACACCCTTTGGGTATCTTCTTGGACTCCTCATGGACAGGTTAGTTTCACCCTTCAGATCTTTCCTGAGGCGAATGCCTTAGGTAGCCCATGTTTAATCTAATCCTAAATCCTCTTCTGGAAGGAAATGCTGTGAGCTTAAAAAAAAAACCACCACTAAGGTAAAATGCACAAAGTTAAATTAAAAGTTTCCACTGAGCCATGGCCCAGTTTAAATCATATGAAGAATCTAAAAGCAAAGTATTTGGACTTTCTTCAAGTTAAAACATAAAGACACCAAAGCAATGAAAATCTATCTTGCTTTGACAAATTAATATCTTCACAAATTTTATATTACACATAGGTGAAGCAATCATTCTCATAATTTTGGGCTTACATGTTACCCCTGTGAGAGGCAATTTTCCTGACCATTTAGGAGTGTACTCATTTCAGAAGCTGGAGAAAGCTTTAGCATCTCTTATCTTAATGCCCATGGTTCCTTCTAGGCCTCAAAGATTACAGATGAAACAAATCTCTCAACAGTTCCATAGCCTTCCTAAAATATATAACATTAAGAATTTAGTGTATCAATTCCCAAAATACTTGAGAAGCAAGAAAACCATTGGCCCTTACAAGGTATCATAGGTGTACTGGTCCCATAGCTTTCCCATCACCATGAAAGAATGCCTAATATCACAACCTGTGGACAAGTTTACTAGGTTCACAGTTTCTGAGAATTCAGTCCATGGGGGCTGGCTCCAAGGCACCACTGGTGGGAGAACACGGAAGAAAAAAAACTGCTCATTGCATAGTAGATGAGCATAAGCACAGGGGAAGAGAGCCAGCATGAGACACCGCCTCCAAAGGCATAAGCCAGTGACCCACCTCCTCCAGTCACACACCATTTCTTAACAGCACATTCAGCTACGAACCTCACTAATGAGAACAGAGCCTGCATGAGTGAATCAGTTCTGCAGAAGCCTCTTAATCCAGTTGAGATGTCAAATAAATTTAACAGCCACACCAAGCAAATCTATATCCTCCAAACCTAGTAGTACTGTTTTACCTAAGTCCATGGTAGAAACCAAATAAAGGAAATGTCTGCAAGAAAATCTCCATGTACTTAGGACAATCAGTTCATTTCTGTTTTTCGGAGACTTTATATTTGTTTAGAAAATATAACACTGTGAAAGCATCATTTCTGACTGTATGCAACTGTTAACCGTGGAGTCAAAGTTCACTTTTGTGTGTGGATCCTATTACCTTTACTGGCATTGAAATGCTGCTAGTTTCTTAGAAGTCTAGAAAATTCTAATTGATAAGACACCATTAGTCAATGGGTATATTTGAAGTGCCTTTCTTTTATAATCAGAGTTGGTGATTGCTTTTAATGCCTTGATTCCCCTTTTCCTGACTCATTAAGACCCTGAGATTAGCATCTCCCTTTCTGAGTAGCTTTTCTCATTCCCAGGCCACAGTTTGTCATTGTATTATTATTAAAGCTGGTAAAACTGCCTCCTAGCAATTGATTCTCCTTCATCCCTTTACCTTGTTTCACTTGGAAAAAAAATCACTTTCCAATTTGGGATCTGAAGCTACTATTTGATGCCTTTGAAATCTGTGCCAAAGAGAGACCTAATAGGACCTGATTCCTCTGCATGTTCTCTTTAAGATACATTTTTTTATGCACTTTCTGAATTTTCAAAGCATTGAAGAACATCGCTTTATGCTGCTTTTTTCCCCGATAACCATTAAATGTTCCTCTCATGCTTAATTTCCTTTGCCTTCTACCTTTTAAGAGAGGTTAACTAGATTCCCAAGGATTCAAACTTATTTTTAGCTTAGTTTCTTTCTTTCTCTAATACTTGTGAATTTGATTAAATTTATTTTAAATTGAAGGCTAACAAATATATATTTATGGGGCACAATGTTGTATTTCGACAGGTATGTATATGTAGAATTATTTGCTTTAGTGGAATCTGTGACTCTTTGACATTTTATTTCATATTCTACACAGTCACTTTTTCGTCACTTTATATTTTGTTCTCACAGTGAAATGGGTCTGGACCTGGGTGTGTCTGTGTGTCTGTGTGTGTATCCAGGGTAGCCTCACTCAGACAAACCTTGTCTTCTCTCACTGCTGTGAAGTAACCCTTCATGCTTTCACCTATCTGCACCTGCCCTCTTGCTGTCCTTGCCTGTCCCTTCGCTTGAAGACACCTCAGTTAGTATTTACGTCACAGTGTCATTAAGTGTATACATGTTAGGGCAGAGTATTGAGGACAAAATCATACGTTCACCTGTCATGAGTGCACCCTCCCCTTGACATTAGCTAATACGACTTCAACTTTTCCTCACGTTCACTTCTCAAATTTTCCTTCGATCTGCACTGATTATTTAAGGGAACCATGCAGTGAAGGTGTTGCTGTCTCTAAAAGCGGCCTTCTCTTCTAGGCCCCTACACTAAGACCGCTCTACTTCCAATTTCTTTAGGGATATTACTCCCTTTTTTTAAATCTGTAAATGCTGCTAAATATCCTTAGATAATAAATAAAGTAGATTAAGTTTCTGTCTCCTTCTAAGTAAATGTCTTTCACTTAAGTAGTCAAGCACAGGGACTTGTTTATCCTGCCTGTGTGCTGTCTCTCTAGCTTCACTGTCACTTCTAGAGTGTGCTCCTCTTGCGTCTTAGAATCTAACTTTCTATCAGGGATTTTTGTCTCTCAACACATGTCCCATTACTTCCATTGTTTTCAGTGTCACCTTCTACCTGTTCTGAAAGTAATCACGTGCCAAGCTACTTCCTACTCCATATAACATCTTTACATTGTTTCTCTAACACAAGATGATACATGGCAAGACATATGTCCTCTTTACATATTAAAAAGACCTATTGTCTTTGAATTAGTGAATATAGGTGAACTTATGAATCCAGGCCTTAGAGCTACTGTAATTGAGTTCCCAGACACTCCACTGTGGCTGTGGGTGTGGGTATAAGCTGTATTGGAGAATGAAGAAAACTGCTATATCCATAAACTGCATACTGCCTGGTGTGGTGGCAGAAGTCTACAATCCCATTATTCAGGGAGTCTGAGACAGAAGGATCACAACTGGGGCCCACCTGCACAATATGGCAACTTAGTAAGACCATGTTTCAAGATTGGAAAAAAAAAAAAACAAATAGCTATAAAGGGGTAGGAATGTAGCTTAGTGTGAGGACCCAGGATTCCACCCTCAATACCAAAAACCAAGACCAAAACAAAACGAAAAATAAGCAGGACACCGTAGTCTCCATCCTGAGTTCTTCCTCCTTCGTGACAGTCTGAGACACGGACAGTGTTTCCTTATGGGTCTCAGAGCACAAGAAAGTCCTGGTGTGTACTGCTCAGAGCTCAATCCCATGCGCCCTCTGGAGCTTTGTCACCATTAGTCAGGTCATAGCAATCACCTACAGATAGAAGGTCACTCCTCCAGGAAAATCCTGACAGGAAAATAAATACCACAAACCAACATCCACCCCAGTTCAGAAAGCAGCATGGCTGATTCAAATCCTTTCACTGGGTCACAGGTGTGAGAGGCCAGTTTGTCCAGGACAAACACCCATTTGGCACATTGTAACCACCACAAATCCTCCAGGCAAAATGGCTGCCCTTCACCCTGAAAGCCAAGACAGCAACTTCATTCTCTGTCCCTTTTTGCAGAGCTCTTTAACTATCATTTGCTCTATTTTTATCATTTTATTGCTATTTTCATCATATTATATCTTCCAAATATTTTTATTTTAAGAAGCATAAGTCTTAAAGTTTAAAGTAAAAAAGAAAAAGTAGTAGTTTGAGAAAGGAAGTTGGTGTGACACAGTCATGTCTGGATCACTTTCTGTGTTTCTAGAATTCGCTGTTAAAGATTTGTTACTGTTTATAACATTTCCAGTGAAAAGAAGTTTGTCCCTCACCTCACCCTGCATTGCAAGTAGATCTGTGAGTACACACAAGATGGTCTTTTGAGAAGTCTGGAAACGGACTTTTCCTAAAAAAATGAAAAAATAAGGTAAAGCCTAAGAAAATTGTCGGAACAAATATTACCAAAGGTTGTTTGTAGCCTGCAAACAAATCTGACAGAGAACTCTGTTGTATAAAAAGGTTATTTCTGAGCCACAATTCTGACCTGAATTTAACACTACGTTGAACACACACACACATATGCCCATGCTATATCTCTGCCCTTAATTTATCCCCACAGTTCCAATGGTGGTCTTCCAAACTCCAGTTTTGTTCTCGTATATAAGCTGTCATTACATAAATTATCAAATGTGAGACTGCAGAACCCTAAGCCAAACATCACTGACTTGATGGCAAAACTGATACTTTGTAAGACATATTCACATGTATGAAGAAAAGCCCAAGTCCACTAATAGTGTAATAAATAACCAGGATAGCTATATGCCTGTGCATTATGTACCCCATCCACACTTAATCTAAACTCTGACCCTGATTTCACTTAGTTATTCATGATTTACCACTCTCCATGGTTTGTTTGAATATATCTTCTAAAGTTCAAGGTGCTACAAACTCCTCAGGCCAATAGTGTTGAGTGCTGATGAAGAACTTTGGAACTTTTTTTTTTTTTTGGTAGTTCTGTCAGTATTGGTATATGAACCTAGATTCTGCATGCTAAGTCAACTCCCTAATACTCAGACAGGAGGCTTTGAACTTGTGGTGATCCTGCCTCAGGGATCTGCCCTGAAACCGCTTTTATTACAAAAGCAAGTATCAGAGTATGGAGTCTGCGGAAGGTAATTACTCTCATGAATTGAGTTAATATCTTTTTCCTTTCCTCCTTCTCCACTATCTACTCCCTCTCTCTCTCTCTCTCTCTCTCTCTCTCTCTCAAATCCTATCATACATCATCACAGGATTTCATCTCGGGTTATTGAAGATTTTAGCACATTGTTTACATTCAAAAACTTTTTAATAAAATGAACTATTATCGTACATGTTTGTAGTACAGAAGTTTTACATTTATCATGGGGAGTTGGTACATGTACATGAAACATTGTTACTTCTTTCATTTTTCATTCTTATACCCTTCCTCTCCTTCCCTGCTTCTTCAGACTCTAGCACGCTGTTTCATTTACAAAACTTCTATTTTGATTATGTTTCCCTTCAGTTCTTCTAGTTTCCCTCCTTTTCTTCTCCCTCCATCTCCATGTTCCTTGGTCCACTTGAGAAAAGCCTATTTCCTATGTATGTATCTTCTACTGTGCTTTTTATCATAAGCTTTTTGTTTTTCAGAATGAGTTTATTTTTGCCTTACAAGGCAGTGGAGTAAGCCTGGGCCTTCCTGCATTGTTACAGACTCAGGGTTTCTGTCCAACATGAGCCCTTGTGTATCAGGGATGGTGGAGAAAGTGAGGGCCTTAAGGAGGGAACTGGAATAAGCTCACACACCTTGAAGGCTGTTGATACTCACTGGGTTTCTCTTTAGTGTAAATTTTTACAATCTCCCGCTCCTCCTGATTTTCCACCTTCCGTCACAGGATAACGCGACAAGAGAGACCTCATAAATTGAAGCCCCTGGCTGCTGGGCTCCAGAAACGTGAACCAAGTAAACTTCAAAAGTTAATCAGTTATCCAAACTCTGGTCCTTTGCTATAGGAGTCTGAAAGAGACATCACTTCACAAATTTGAAACCCTATTTGATTTTGCTTTCTCCACTTCTAAGTAATCCGCATATCTTTAAACTTAGTGTAGCCTCACAGAGATGTCTTTTTACTCACAAACTCTTTTTCTCTTACTCATGTTACTTCTCTCTGCCCCTCATTCTTCTCTCTATACCTGCACATGCTTTCTCAAGAACACATGCACAAGTTGGCTTCCTGGGAAACTCTCAGGAAATCGCAAAAAATCTGTTTCTTAGTTGCTATGCTGGAGAGACATTTTCTCATTCAGGGCGACAACTCCAGTTTACTGCTTGGATGTGTCCTCTGCCGGATCTCTCCTCAGGGATGTGTGTACCTACCTTCTAAAACCAGTAACAAGTATCTTTTAATACTTGGCAACAACGTTGTTCTTCAAGCAGCTTTGTGGAGTTTTTCCTGTTTTTAAAATTTCTTTTATTCCATTGTTTGCTATAATCTATCTGTTCTTTCTTCATGTACATAAATATGCAAACAAAAATAATTGTGTACAGTATTTTCATTTCAGTGTATGTAACCAGATTGTTTTCTCAGGGGGTAAAGTTAACTACATGTCCTCTAGTCATGAGGAAAGCACATGAATCCAAATTATGGAAGAGACTTTGTTTGGTCAAAAGAGGAATTAGAGTTTCTTCTACATTCGATATGATACAGTGGAAGTCTTTAATAGAAGAGAGACATAATTTTCAAAGTTTCATTTTAAAAAACCTTCTAAATATGTGGGCAATAATTTTAAGGAAGGAAAAGTGGTAGCAAAGAGAAAACTGCAATCAAAATATTGTTTTTAACTTTTTTTTCAACTATGAAGAGCTTGAAAGTATTTTGATATGAATTCTTAGTAGGCTAGGGGTCCTCTGAATTTCATTTAAAGCATTACACTAATACTAATTCAACCTGAACAAAATATATACCAAATGTTTTTTAAAAGAATAAATGGATTCCAAAATAAATATCCATTAAGTACAAGAACATTAAGATAGATGCATTTAACAACGTTTTTTGGAGGTCTGCTCTGAAAATACCTGAAGTAGATCTTTCTTTCTACTTTATCCCTTCATGCACAGCATTCTCAGGTAACCTTTTATTATGACAGTTCTCCAATCTGTAAAAATATATATTTTCACTTATGTTTTATCAATTCAGAGTCCATCTCCCTGGCAGACCTGACCCCATGGCTGCCTGCCCCTAGGGCCCCCAGGCTGCTGCCGGCATGAATGCAGATGAGTCGGCACACTTGAGCGAACATTTGCTAAATTACTAAATAAATATGTGTAATAAAATACCAAGGAGCAAGACCTTGCTATGCTTCAATACCTGTCCATTTCCATAGCTCAGAGTGGAAGCATTTAATAGCACTTACTCATTTAGTATTATATTTTATGCAAATTATACTATCATTCTTCTATTTCACTTGTTTGACTATCAATGGGAAATTGCTAATGCAGATTTATTTTAAAGTGATAACATTCTCATAAATATGGTTACTCCTTTATTAGTAGTATTAGAATATAATCTGTCTGTCAAAAAATAATGTATTTTCCAAATGACTTCTTCCTCCAGCCAGAATTCTAAACAGCTTGTCCACATGTTTGTAGGACGATAGGAAATTATCACATGTGAGACATAAGTAATTAGAAATTAAAATGTGTTGCATGCATATATGATTGAATGAGAGTGGGAGAAGAGTTGAAATGAGTTTATAATAAATAGTTAAAATAAAATTAATGTTAAAAAAGGCAACAATGCTTGTGTATATAGGGGTGGGGAGGTAGGGTGAATAGGGGAGGGGAAAAATGGGAATTAAGTTGTGTCATGTACTGGTACAAATTCTCCATGTAGAGTGTAATTGTGATGTGTATACATAATGTACCCATAAAATGTACCAATAAAAAAAAAGACTAGGACTTGTGGTCCCATTTGACCCTGCTATTTCTCAGCTAGCTATATATATGAAAGAAATAAAAGAATCATACCACAGTGACATATGTGCACCCTAAAAGACATATGAAAATTTAAAAAACCCAAAATAACCAAAGACATCTTAAGCAAAAGGAGATAAATGAGGAGCACCATAAAACCTGATTTCAAATTATACTACAAAACCATAATTTAGGGGGTCAGAGATTTAGCTCAGTGGTTCTGGCGCCTGCCTCTCAAGTACAAGGTCCTGAGTTTGATCCCGGTAACCACATGCAATGCTGGGTGTGGAGACTCACGCCCACCAGCAATCAATACCACATACCACAGTGCCAGGCATGGTGGCTCGCGCCTGTAATCCCTGCACTCAGGAGGCAGAGACAGGAGGATTGCTGAGTTTGAGGCTTGCCTGGGCTACATAGTGAGCTCAGGGCCAGCCTGAACTATAAAAGTGAGACCCTGGCTCAAAATAAATAAATAAATAAATAAATAAAAACACCATAGTTTAAAACACCATATTTTTATGCATGTTACATGCATAAAAAATAGAGTTGTAGATCAATGGAACAAAATACAACAAACAGAAACAAGCCCATGGAATTATATTCATCTGATTCTAGACAGAGAGGCCAAAAATATATATTGGGGAAAAGATAGTATCTTTAACAAGTGGTCCCAGAAAAACTGAATATCCAATTGTAGAAGATTAAAACTGGATCCCTTTCTCTCAGTCTTACAAAAATCAATTTAAAATTTGCTCAAGAGCTAAGTATAAGTTTTGGAACTTTGAATCCTGTAAAATAAAATATATTGTACTATTTTAGAATCCTACTATGACAGGAATAACATCAAGAATCAACCAATGAGACTACACCCAATGAAGATGTTCCTGCACCACAAATAAAGGAGTAAAGAGACAGTCTAAGAGTGGGGAAAAATCTTTGCCAGCTGCTTGCCCAACGGAGGATTAATAACCAGAATATATGAAGAGCTCAAAAAAAGCCAAAACCAAAAACAACAAAATACTACTTTCAGTTAATTGCTAAAAAGAATTTAACAAACACTTCTCTAAATAAATACAAATGGCCAATAAGTATATGAAAACATTTTCAATATACTTAGAGCCATTAGGGAAGACAAATCAATGCTATATTGAAAATCCATATTACCCCAGCCATAATAACTATCATCAAGAATACTAAAAAAAATAAATATTGGAGAATTTGATAGGTAAAAGAAAACTTCTACACTGCAGTTGGGTATTTAATATAATCACTATGGAATTCAATATGGAAATTTCTCAGAAAAAACTAAAAGTAACTACAAATTTATCCATCTATACCACCTTGGGGTATAGGCCCAAAGGAATTAAAGTCAATATTATATAGAGATTTCTGTGTAACATGTTTACTGTGGCATAAAACACAGTAATTATGATGTGGAACCAGCACATGTGCTTATCAGCAGATGAATGGATGGAAAGAATAGACTATATATACAATGTTATGTCTTATTTCTAGATATCCTCCAAAAGTCTCATGCGATCATCTCTGGGGCTCTGGGACATGATTGGATCATGAGGCACTATGCTATGGGTGGATTAGTCTGCTGATGAGTCCATAGCTACATGTGTCGTTAAGAGGTGGGGTCTCATCAGAGTAGGCAGAGCCCTGTGATTGTGGCTTGGACGTGTACATCTTCCTCTCCTGCTTCTCCTTCTCTCTCTTATTCCTGGCTGTCATGATTATGAGCAGCTTTTCCTCTTCCATGTCTCTCTGGCATGTCTTTATCTTCTTTGAAAGATATGTTTTATGCAAGATATTTATGTTTCTTGGAAGATTTTTTTTATGTAAAGTAAAAATGACTAAAAGACAGCAAGTAGGTATGCTGCTCCAGTTTAGATGATGATCAGTACAAACTAGGATAAACATGTGTTTAAAATGTGTACTCCTCTTCAGGCATAATGGCACATGCTTATAATCCCCAATGCTTTAGAAGCTGAGGCAGAAGAATTTTAAGTTCAAGCCCATACTAAGAAACTTAGTAATT
>PVIC010023397.1:0-26891 GCA_004025085.1 Thryonomys swinderianus | reverse complement strand
CTCTTTATCAGTTTTAATCCTAGAAAAATTATCAATTAATTCATTCACTTATTAAAGAATTTTAGGTATGACTTTAAATTAGGCCATATTTCATAGCATATTACAGTCTGCATCAAAGCACTTGGGCAGGAAGAATTTTAAAAAGAATCTCCTTAAGTTATAACTCTTTAGTTTTAAAATTCAAAATGCTATGATAAAATCCAAACTAATAATTAGCATGTGGTAAAACCACCTTCCATAAGATCTCTCAAAGGGGTTTTCAAATAAATCATAATGAATGAGTAATCTGAGAAAATCCATACCACTTCAATCAAAATTGCCTCCCAAAAGGATTTTGCATAAATACAGTTAAGTACTTAACGCAATTGACTAATCAAAAAACCAAAGGAAAAAAAGAATGTTTATGTATTCAACCTCAAAATAACTGTAACTGCAACCAAATGAAAAGGGACAAAATAAGTATAAGTTATAAATATACTTGAGAAAATGGGATTTTCTTACCCAAAGATGACTTTACTATCGATTTAATTCCTGCATAAACCAATGATCCTTTGTTGCCTGGAGATTTCTGATCCATATCTTCTGTATATTGCTTCATAAGTATTTAAATGCATAGGAAATACTGGTGACAATGCATAATATTTCAAAGGTAAATTTATTTTGATTAGGAGCCAAGTCATAACAGGCTCTGTGCAAATAAGATCCTATTCTGTTGTGGACTCTTATTCCTCCTACATAATCTAGAAAGCTGTAATTTAAATTCAAGAGTTGTGAGCAATTTTACCTCATTATTTCAGTATTATATAATCTCACCTTGCATATAGAGCATTCACCTAATTTACAGACTATTCTTTCAGCAAACTTCAAAAACATTTCTAGCTGATTTACCTCACAAAGTTCACAATGCAAAGGATATAGTGCAGAGTATACCAGAGTGACTTGAGCTGTGGATCTTCATTTCCAGCTAAAATGTGGTTTCTCCAAACCTGCTCTGTATCAAGTCCATACCTTGATAAAGCTCGAAGGCGCATTTTTGTTGCTATATCTTTTTCTAAAGAATCATCATTTTCTTCTTCTGTACATTCATACAGATGACGACCACAAGCCCACATTAAAGATGTAATTGGGCTCCAAGCAAGGGATATCCTTTCAAAAACTGTGAAGTCAGACATTGTTCGGTTGGGAGTCACAACTATCATTCGATTTTGACTTGTTGGATGCCATGCAAAGGAAGCAATGTAATTGTCACAAGGCTGTACACTTCTTTCAATTATTGTGGGTTCTGTTTCATCCCCGATGGGAGTGGGTGTGTGCTGCATGTCATACAACCTAATAATATTGCTATCCCTGGTTAAAGTTGCAAGCAAACCGGTCCTAGTTGGACACCATGCTACTTTAGTTAAGGGTTTTGGTTGCTCAGTCAAAGTCAAAACTGGCTTTTCAAATTTTCTAAGATCCCATATGGCAACTTGACCTTCATAGAAGGAAGCAACACGATCATGGAAGTATGGGTCAACTGTCACCCCTTGAACAGCTTTTGTGTTTACGAACATTTTCTGGCTTGTATTTCGAAGATCAAATATGGCTAGGTTACGATGCATACCAGCAAGGAGAAGTTTCTGATCTCGTGGAAGCCAACAAAGAGACAGACAGGCATCATTCTGCCCTAATTCATACAGTGGTTTTGTTACTAATAATGTTGTTTCAGTTTCACCCGCTGAGAGTCTCACTTTTTCCATGGGAACAATATCAGGAGTGTATTTGCTACAGATATCCCATATTAGCACTGAGAAGTCAGCTCTGTGTTTATCCAGACCAGCAGCAAGCCAGTTACTATCCAATGGATTCCACGCAAGGGTATTGCATTGTCGTGCATGTTTTGGAACAAATTCTTTTCCTATTAAATCTTTGAACTTTGAGTTATGATCTTGGCCAAGACTTGTAAGTACAACTCGACCATTTGCTTGTCCAACTGCTAGGAGACATTCAGGATCGTAATTAAGGTACCATGCAACACATTTCATATAGGGTGTGTCTGAGTTTATTGACAATAATGTAGCTGCAGTGTCTTCAGATAAACGTAAAGATCCAGCTTTGAGTTCTGAATTCACAGTAGATTCCACATGATAAAGGCTCAGTTCTGAGTCACATACAACAAATCTATCAACCTGGTGTGGTGCCCACAAAATATCAGGCTTGGTACCGCTCATGTTTTTTGATGTGATGAAAGAGACCAGTCAGTTCCATCCACTGAAAGTATTTAAAAATAAAAATGTTTAAAATATCAAGAAAATGCAATTCCTAATTGAATAAACTATTCAAAAAGCCAAGAAATTCTCTATGTAAGTATCCTCTTTCCAGTATGATTTGTATTTCTTCTCTACATCTATAAACTCAAGACAGTATTAATTTAAAAAAGAAGAGCAACCACTTCCTCTAATAAAAAGAATTAGCAAGAATGTGAGAACCTCATCCTAGCTTTATTTCCCATGATCAATTACCAACAATTGTACTCTTAGTAATATATTCAATTTAACCTCAGTAGTATAACCTCAGGGTGGTGAGTAAATTAATATGTACCATCTCTTTGAAGGGGGCACTATAATTTATGGTCTTAAGCAAGAGTGTAGAGCAACAGAGTCCAAAAGAACTTTCCTCAATTATAGAAATGTTCTATATTTGTGCTGTCCAAATATCACTAGCCACATGTGGTTATTTCCTTTTAGCTAATTTAATATTATATAAACTTTAAATTACACTATCATATTAACAGGTTTCTTCAATTTCAACAATTAAAAAGTAGCCTGTATATTTGAACAAACACTGGATATCCAAACTAAAACGAATTTTATCTGTAGTTCTTGTACATTACTTATAAGTCTTGCCATTGCTTGTGCTGAGAAGGGGTTTTTCTCACTTTGGACTATATTTTCTAAACCTCAGTTACATATCACTTATAAAAATATTTTTCTTTACACATATTCATGTATAAAATCTAAAAAATCAACTTCTATCCCAAGGTCCACAAATCATGAGTATGATGTACTACTTATATTTTTTCAACATATATTAATAATTATTTAAAATGCTTGATTGAATTCTATATAAAATCACTGTTTATGGGCCGGAGATTTAGCTCAGTGGTTCCAGTGCCTGTCTCACAAGCAGGCAGGAGGAATGCTGAGTTCAAGGCTTGCCTGGGCTACATAGTGAGCTGAGGGCCAGCCTGAACCACAAAGTGAGACCCTGTCTCAAAAAAAAAAATCACTGGGCCAGAGGGTTAGCTCAGTGGTTCCGGCGCCTGCCTCGCAAGCACAAGGACCTGAGTTCGATCCCCGGAAACCACATATAATGCTGGGCGTGGAGACTCATGCCCACCAACAATCAACACCGCATACCACAGTGCCGGGCATGGTGGCTCACGCCTGTAATCCCGGCACTCGGGAGGCAGAGACAGGAGGATTGCTGAGTTTGCGGCGGCTTGCCTGGGCACCATAGTGAGCTCAGGGCCAGCCTGAACTACAATGCGAGACCCTGTCTCAAAAAAAAAAAAAAAAAATCACTGTTTATGACCAGTGGCATACACATACTACACTCTGGAATACTGAGCTAAGTGATTATTAGTCTCTTAGTTTTCAGTTCTATAAACATCTGACAAGTATTGAAATGAATATACATTTTAAAAGTGTAAGAATAAACTAAAACTGTTATAGTTTAAAAATAACTATTTTACTTTTGGATCATGCAAAAGTTCTAGTCAGGAACTACCAGTCTGGAATCTTGTAGACTCATATAACTTAGATAATTAGAAAATACATTTTTAGACTGGCTTTATTTTCTTCCTTAATTCTTCATAGTACCTTCCATTTCTTCATTTCTTTTCCATTTTAGCTATACCTTTCCCCAATCCTTAACCATGTGTGCAGAGGGCTGCTTGTATTATTCAAAGCTCTAAAAGTTCGCCATCACTGTCCTACATCAACCCATTATTTACCGTCTTTCCTCCATTCAGGTTGCCAAATGTTATCAGACATAGGACAGTGTCAAGACTCTGAAGGCTGACTTCATGAGAATTACACTAACACACTGTCCTTCACTCATTTTGTAACTGTCACTTGGGTGCTATGTTCTCTAGGCATTTTTTTTTTTTTTGAGATAGGGTCTCACTTTGTAGTTCAGGCTGGCCCTGAGCTCACTATGTAGGCCAGGCAAGCCTCAAACTCAGCAATCCTCCTGCCTCTGCCTCCTGAGTGCTGGGATGACAGACGTGAGCCACTGTGCCTGGTATTGTTCTAGGCATTTGTTTTAAAACTTGGGACCACACTAAGTGGTTAGGATGGATAAAGTTTCTGGTCTGATAAAGTCTGCATTTCAGTGATGAAGTACAGTTCAATCTGAAAAGAGTTTGGAAATTTAGGAATGAGAAGGAGAGAGGCACCTCATGTAACAGGAAGTACCTAAGACAAGAAAGAAAAGGAACATCATTCTTACTAGTAAGGGATCAGATGTATATCATCACAAACAGAGGAAACCCCTTAACTAGAGATATCCTGAGATCTGGCCCATCTTCCTATTTAACAGAAAGATAAATACTTAAAATATTTTTATGTAGGTTTCCATTCTGTAACCCTGTACATTATACTACTGGTCTATGGCAATGGTGGCGAACCTATGGCACTCGTGCCACGGTTGGATGTTTTATTATCATTGAATGCTCTGAAAGGTTCACCATCACTGACCTATGGGTAAGAAAACTAGATACCACACAGAAAAATCCACTTCAAAAACACATATAGAAAGTAATACAATAATTTTAAAAACTCTGATTTACTCCACTCTTGATGGAGAAGTATCAGCATTTCCACTGAAGCGATGCACTTGAAATACTTATATCACATCCACAAAATCTGATTACAATAACTCACTCAGAATGACAGGACTTGATTTAGAAAGAAACTAAAAAATTTCTTTTGTATAGAGTAAATTGAAGACCAGATGTTTTGGTTCTTATCCAAAGTCTCTGAACTTCCACCAGAGCCTACTGAATAAAGGATGACCTACATAGTTTTCACAGACCAATGCAAAATGAACATTTTTATTAGAAAAATTATCACAAATTTCAAGCTAGTGATAGCAGAACTTTAGATTAAGAGTGAACCATTCTAAACTCTAGGTCCAATACTATACTGTGCACACTATAGAGGGATCCTCACTCATGAATACATGTAACTAGGCATCTGGTAGAGCAGAGAAAACAGACTCAGAATTCCTTCAGCCACACTAGTTCAGACCTTGACAAGTCTCTAATAGTGCAGAATCGTAAGACAGAGACAGAATCTATCCTATTTCCAGTTCACAAGGTTGTGACGATCAAAAGAAATGAACTGTTTCACACACACGTCGTCATACCTGCTATTCTCTCTAGCAGCCCTGGAAGTTAGTATTTTCAACTGAAAAATCAGGTGTAGTGGTGAAGTTCTGTGATAATCATGGCTTATATTTAGATTCTCACCTTCCAGTTTTAACAAGTGCTCACGTCCCCTCAGTGGCTTCTCAGCATAGGAAAGCCGTGCTGTCTTCATTCATCACCAAAAGTCTACAACAGCGCTGTGCAACAAAAATATGGTGTGAAGCATATGATCTATAATTCTCCAGCAGCTACATTTAAAAAGTAAAAAGAAACAAATGAAATCATATTTAAAATATTTTATTTTACGCAAAATATAAAAAAAATTTCAATATATAATCGATGTTAAATTACAACTGGGAAATTTTACTTTATTTTCTTGGTGCCATGTCTGGGAAAGCCGGGATTTTGCGCTCACAGCACATCTCGGACCACGTGGCTTTTCGATAGACTTCCGATACACTATCATCATACAAAGCACACAATCACATGCTTTATTTTTTCCTCTGTTGTCTTCTACTTTCCTTACCATGACAAATTAGCGTACAATGACAGCGGTTTCAGCGACCTTCCAGTATTGCCATGTTCAACAGACGCCCTGAAAACATAAACATTTCTCTAGAGCGCAGTTGTGCAAAAGGCCTGCAAAGGCCGTCATTCGCAAGGAGCTCTATCCGTGCGGAGGCGTCTGCCCTCCTGGTGGGAGCCCGGGGAGCTCTTCGCCGGCCCTAGCACCGGAACCCCGCGGCAGGGACGCCCGGGTGGCTCGCAGGCTGTGGCCGCCCGAGGAGAGCCGCGTGGCCTCCCCGCGCCAGGCTGCGCCGAGGCCCGCGGCCGTCCTCCACGGCGTCCCGGGCTCCGCGGGAACTCCGGGCCGCCCCCGCCCCGAGCGCTCGGGGCTCCCCCGGGCTCGCGCGGTCGCCCGGAGCGCTCGGACAGACGCGGCGGGCGCACTCACTGACCTGAGCCGCTTCCGGCCCGGACGCGGGAAGATGGCGGCGGCCAACAACGGGCCGCCGGGCCCGCGACCCAACCCCTGGCCTCCGGCCGCGCCGCCGCGCCAGGGCTCGCAGGGAGTCCCCGCCGGCGGACCGCCCTTCGCTCTCCCGGGAGCCCCGCCCCGAGGCGGGGCCGCTGTCCGGAGCCCCGCCCACATCGACGCGGGCCCCGCCCACATTCTCCCGCCCCTCCTTAGGCTCCGCCCCGGGGCCTGTCCGCTGGTGTCTGAGTTGAGAGCCACCCTGAGGCTTTGGGCATCTGTTTTACACCCAGCACCGAGCTGGAGTGCTGGCTTGTAGGTGGAACTAACAAGTCGCGTCCTTGTGGGAATCAGGCAATTACTGAGGGCTTGTGAACGCCCGTGCGGAACTGCTCAGGAGAGGCAGCCTCTTGTTGGGAGCCCAGCGAACGCTCCTTGAGGATCTCTAGGGTGAGACAAGACTGAATGTGAGAGGGCTCCGGGCGAGAGGGTGGGAAGGAAAGAGCTTTCGGGGCCCATGAGAACAAGGGCTGGTCCGGGGAGAGGGTCTCGCGGTGGATGGTGGGATGGCAGCCAGGAGGCGCCCCCATAGCTCGCCTAGCTTCCAGAGGATTCACTGTCCTGATGTCAGCTGAGGTTTGAAGATATTAAATGCAAAGATCTAGAAAGAATTTTAATTTCTGAGTGATGAAATCTCACCCACAAAATGAACCACCGCTTTTTCCAGGGCAAACGCCACAAGGTATAGGCTACATGAGTCACTCACTCAGTAGTCCTGAGTGATCAGACCGAGTGTGGACGGTTGTGTCCACGTCATCACCTCCCGAGAAGGTGGAGAGCAGTGGGCGCGGCGCGGAGAGGGAGGAAGCCTATTCGATCAACAGCGATCAAAACTGTTTGGAAGCCAGGCGCGGTGGCTCACGCCTGTAATCCCAGCACTCGGGAGGCAGAGACAGGAGGATTGCTGAGTTCGAGGCTTGCCTGGGCTCCATAGTGAGCTCAGGGCCAGCCTGAACTACAAAGTGAGACCCTGTCTCAAAAAAAAAAAAAAAAAACTGTTTGGAAATTATGTGTACTTGTTATCCTGTGGGGTAGGAACCAGCAGGGTTTTCCAGGTTCTTATTTGTCCTGCTCAATGAGTTGGTAAAGACAATAGGGAGATGTGAAAAATTACCTTTTAGGGCAGAAATAAGAAAAGGAAAAAGGAGAAGTGCAAAAGAAGTGCTCCGGGAGAAAAAGTGTTCTGAAAGGTAAAAAGAAAAAGAGAGAGAGAGATGATTCCTCCTGTGAGCAGAATGGACTGTGGGAAGAACAAAAGGGCAGTGGCCCCAAAGTCAACTGTTGTGCTCTTTTTTGTCTTCTTTGATAGTGGATCCAGGTGGTCCCACCCGGGCTCGGGCAGGAAGACTGGTATCAGGTGAAAGGTTCGGTGTGTTCTCAGGTCAGAAATTGGTGCCTGGTGTGCTCAGCTTGACCCTGTGTCGGGTACGAGCACCTGAGGATGAGTCTCCTGCGTTGGTTGCTCGTGCCTGGCTGCTCCAGCCAGCTGCTGTGCCCTGGCCTCCTGCCACACACCTGTATTGAATGTTTGGCTTGTCATTCCCTAAACGATATTGTATTTACAGGCACTTTCCATAGGACTTGTTTTGTACTAGGTAGTATAAGTTATGCGGAGGGGGATGTGTGGAGGTTATATACAGATAGACCACTTTCTATAAGGCACTTAAGCATCTCCAGATTTTTCTATGCCTGGGAAATACCCAGGATGACTATATGATTATAATTGTTCTATTTTATTATTAGTTATGTTAATCTTACTGTACTGAATTTATGAATTGGACTTATCATAGGACAGTATATAAAAAATTTGACACTATCCACAATTTCAGATGTTCACTGGAGTACTTACGTGATTTCTGTGAAGGATAAGGGGACTACTCTGTAAATGAACAGAGGAAGTATGGAAAGATTAAAATGCTGTATTAGGCATTGGAAACCAGCTTAGTGAATTTGGATGGTCTTTTTCCTAAGCCAATGGTGGAGTTGTTGAAGATTTTTTTTTTTTTTTGAGACAGTCTCATTTTGTAGTTCGGTGTGGCCCTAAACTCACTATGTGCTACTGTGCCCACCTCAAGAAGATTTTTTTTTTTTTTGGTGGTACTGGGGATCAAACTTGGGCCCTTGTGCATCCAAGGTTGGCGCGGTACCACTTGAGCTAAATTCCCAACCCTCATTGAAGATTTTTAATGAGCAAAGTAGTGTTCTTAAGTAGTTCTTTATATAAATGGTTTCTGAGTCAAAATTATTCCAGGTCCTTCTTGCCACAAACAAAAAATTGGATAAAACAAGCCAAAAATGCTGCCAAAAGTTATTTGAAAAGCAGAGGTACTGGGACTGAGGTCACTGCTGTGACATTACCTGGCCATGTGGCTTAAAAGCCTTTGGAACTGGCTTGTGGAAAGGGAAAGAGTTAGGAAAGGTTTGAAGATACTGGCCAAAGAAGTAGAGCTGAAATGCCATAGGCTGTTCTGTGTGGGAGACTTTGGCCAGAGCTCTAAAGACCAGAAAGCCAGTAAAGACCAGGCTCAGAAGGTCTCTGCTGGGAAGGACTGCACTGGCTGCCAGACACCAGACAGTGTGTGTTACAGCCTGGCAGAAAATTCATCTGCATTTTGCTCATGTCCAGAGACTTTACTTGAGTTTGACATTAAGGGTGGTGGACTAATTAATCTGGCAGAGGAAATGTCAAGGCAGTCTAATGTTGAGGCGATGGGTACTGTTGGGGGCTTTTAGCTAGATCTATGTTGAGAATCAACAGCAAGCAGTCCAACAGAATGATTTAAAACAGGAAGGAAGGAAGCACCTTTAAAGCTGTGAACTATAAAAACAGAGCAGTGATCTTAATTGCTGAGAAGGAACAAAATCAAAAAGATGGCTGGAGGGCATCACAAGAAACAGCAGGATTCCACCATTGGCATCCTCAGGATTGCAAAAGCAAAAGAATTTGTTTTGAAAGGGAAGCCCCGAACACCCACATTCCAGAAGAGCAGCAGCCTGCAGAATTTGTTCCTCAGAATTGGGTCCAGCCTGCCCAGAGATCCAGGCACTGACCCCTACATCGAAGAGAGAAGGATGACTGGCTTCCACTGCTCCAGCTGGCATCACCCACATGGTGCGGGTCTTAGGCGCATGCAGAGCGGAAGTGTTGTGGGATATTTCAGAGAAGGCCTGGGAAGCCAGGTGTGGGCGAAGCTGTGTGTGTGAAGCCAAAGGTGCAGTGGAGAGCGCAGAAGTTTGGAGAAGCCAGGAACAGACACCTGAGGAAAACTGCAAGCGCAGAGCTGAGCCTGCGTGAGAAAGCAAAAGAAACCTTGGGAACTGTGTCCACTAGAAATGCTGCAGAGGAGGAGCCACCCAAGTACTTTGGAGGTTACAACTTGCCACAGATGGCCAGGGATGCAGGAAGTGGAACTGCGGGATTTAGCGTTTGCCTTGGTGGTTTGGCCCTTGCCTTGGTCCCATATCTTTGTATCCCATGTGTAACCTTTAGAATAGAGATGTCTGTCTCGTATCACTGAATGCTGGAAGTGTTTACATTCCATTTGTGCAGGGGCTTGCAGCTAAGCATTTGCCTTAAGTCTCAAAGGAGACTTTGGACTTGGACTTCTCAGCAGTGCTAAAACCTGTTAGGACTTTGGCAACTCTTAGAGACAGACTAAGTGCTTTTTTTCATAATGGAGTATGCATGGGTCTTTGGGGGTCCAGGGGAAGAATGTTATGGCCTGTATGTAGATATTCCCCCAAAGTTTATTCAGATAAGGTGGGGCTTTCTTTTCTAGAGGTGGCTGAATCTGGAATGTGTGATGCGAGATTAAGGGCTTGTCATCTTAATTGCTGAAAAGGAACAAAATATATAAAATGTACTAATAAAGAATTCAGTTAAGGGTTGGAGATTTAGCTGAGTGGTTCTGGTGCCTGCCTCGCTAGCCCAAGATCCTGAGTTTGATCCTGGTAACCGCATACAATAATGCTGGGCGTGGTGACCCACGCCCACCAGCCATCAATACCACATACCACAAATGCCGGGCGTGTTCGCTCATGCCTGTGATCTCAGCACTCTGGAGGTAGATGCAGGAAGATTGCTGAGTTCCAGGCTTGCCTGGGCTACATAGTGAGCTGAGGGCCAGCCTGAACTACACAGTGAGACCCTGTCTCAAAAGAAAAAAAAAAAAAGAGAATTCAATTAAAAAAAAAGATTTACACAGTGTCTCAGTAGGCATTAAGCTGAAGTGAAGGCCATTGTAAATATATGGCAGGGTTTACTTAATCTTTCTGCACAAGTTCTATACTAACGAGTATGTCCTAAACTAGTGGTCTTCTAGAAGTTTTCTTGAAAACTCTCAAATCAATTTTCTATATCACTGTACTTCAACATTTTTGAGATTGCATCTAATATTATTGTAATAAATGTACATAGTTACCAAGACATGATTTCTAATACATTTAAAATCATTATATTTTGAATAACTCTTACCACATTTCAAAGAAGAAATTTAAATACATTAGTAAGGTATTCTTCCTACTTGCCTTTCTCTCATTGCTGAGACAAAATATCTAATACCAAATGTTAAAGGAGGAGGAAAGTTTTATTTGGCTCATGGTTGTAGAAATTACAGCTAATAATCCAGACTCCAAATCAGGGTGGCACATGGCAGAAGGGCACAGTTCATGGTGGTAGAAGACAGCAAAGGCAAGAAATCAAGGGACTTTGACATTGTCTTCCTGCCCCTTTTATCTTAACCGACTACTTAGGGCAAGTAGTACTCAAGTGCTTAATCCTAGTGCTTTCAGGCCTAGCATTGCACCATGGGCCATACTCTAGATTCACCCACCTCTGTAAAAGCCCTGCTTCATTCACAGGAGGCTTGGGGGGGGGGCATCTAAACACAAGCTACAAATAGACTCTATCGTTCGTTAAAAATTTTTAACTACTCTTTATTTATAGGTCATTTTACATCTATTTTTTCTTCTTAAACTGGTATTTATAATCTAGTTTCACTGACTGGATTACTTATTCGTTTAACAAGTAATTATATACCATCTCCAATGTGCTATATGTTTTCCCATATAGGCTCATTAACATATTGTCTCCAATTGGGCATGCTGGGAATTTATGCCAAGAGAAAGATTGGGATGGAGAATATCCTTTAAGGAGTATTCTTGGGGCCAATGACAATGGATTGCATGAAGGAGAAGCAAAATTGGCCAGAGGAAGAATTTCAACTGTGATGCAATAAGAACAAAGACCTCGGACAAACCAGTGGAAACTCTAGACCTGGACTAACCGGTCCTTGAGTCCTGAGTTGGGCCCAAGTCTTTACACTAACCCATTGGTGTGGATGTGTCATTGGATCTGAGCTGCCCCTGAGGAAAGTAGAACTATTTTGACTATGGCAGTTTCCTTAGGCAAGGAAATTCCCCAAGGCGGCTAAGAGCTGAAGGCTGTGTGTGGCGGGACGCCCAGCAGCTGAGGGAATATGTCATTCATTACTGCAGCAGGATGTAGTAGTGTGACACAGATTCCAATACATCTTCATTGAAGGTTTGTGAAGATCAAACTATTATTTTTCCAGTTTTACAGATTAGAAAACTGAGACAGATAGAAATTCATTGAGTTAGGCAAGATTACCCATTTCTTAAAGGGTGGAGCTAGAATCTGCCTCCAGCATGGCACTTGTAACCACTGTCATAGTGGAACAGCTATTTGAGGTTAAGTCTACAAAGCCACTGAATAATCTTTTGAAGCAGAATTTGGCAAACCTTTTGGCTAAAAAGCAAATAGTAAATATGTTTAGCTTTGCCTGCTATACTGTCTCTGTCACAATGTGTGATAGCACTTTTTCGCTACCAGGACCAAATACCTGTGAAAAATAAATTATAGCTTCAGAGATTTCAGCCTATGATTGGCTGAGTCCATTGCTTTGGACCTTAGGTGAGGGAACATCATGGGAGAAAGGCACGTTGGAGCACATCCGCTGACCTCCTAGCAGCCAGGAGAGGGAAAAGCGTGGAGAAGGCGTGTGCCATCGTGTGATCTCTCACAACGTCCTCCCAAATTTATTGCCCTGGTTTACGATTTAATTACTCCTCAGTCAGACAGTCTCCTAAACTAGTCTCTGTTCTCGGTTCTTGCCTGTTCAGTCTGTTTCCTTTGTGAGCCACATCGATCTACCTGAAGAACACCTCATGTGATCCTTCACTTTAAACCCTTTACTTCTTCACGTTCCCTGTGGATTAACAGTCAAATGGCTCAACCTGGACCAAGACGTTAGTATTATAAGTCGTTCTGGTTGATGAAAAAAAAACTTTGTGTGTCAGCTAATCAAATTAACTGATCATCTAAAAGATGAAGATCAAAGCAGTAGTACACGCCACCTTCTATAGATTGTAAAACGAAAAAACCTGATAACCAACATCAGAAGGTAGTTGTAATCAGAATTAAAATAATATTCATAATCAGCATAATTCAGGAAAACATTAGGTCCCATCAAAACCAGTGCATATGTGACTGGCTGGTGTTAGTGATTTGAACTGTGTGAGATGTAATGCATAATGGGTACTAAGAAAGCCTCCAAACAGAATGGGCTTGACGCGCATTTCGCACTGGGTCATGAGGAATTCATTTGCGAAACTGAGCCTAATTTCCTTAGCTAAATGTAAGCGAAACTCAAGGAAGAGGTAGAAGAGGTTAAAAAATAATTGGAAGCACAAAGAGAGTCACGATTAGAATCCAGGCAGAAATGACGAAGAAGCAAATTCACTTCCAGAGTTTTACCCTTTTAAAACTTTTATACAAGGCAGTTTTATTATCATTGGTTTGTTGGGTGTATTTGCCTTCTTCTGAAAAATGTTTAAAAGAATTTACTACTTTAATATTGAGAAAAGAGATTTAACTTGTAACAGTGCTTAAAAGTTTGATTTGGAATTATGACATTACATTAGTAGATTTTAATGTGCTATCATGTGTACGAGGTATCTATACATATACATATATTGGTTATTTAAGGTTTAAGAAATCACATATAATAGTAAATATTTCTTCTCATATGACACACATGACAACTTTCAGGATCTTTTTCTTTTCAACGTTTAGTTTTCTTTAGGACATGCTGGCAGTACACGACGACTCCCTTCCTCGGGTGGACTTGGGACTTGTAGGTAACACATCTGAGTTCCTTCTCATTCCTTTTCCTCTCCTCCATCCTCCTTCCCTCCATCTTGTAGTTCTCTTCTCAATGTATATAACTCCAGTCGCTCCTTAAAATCGCGCGCTGCTAGAGGTAATGTCCACCCATCTGGGCTCTTGGCGTTTTTTCTGCACTTCTTTCAGACTTCCAGTCTGTTCATACCCATAGACGGACAGACAGACGGACAGACTACTGTGTTGTGTTTCCCCGGAAATTCTTTGAGGGTGTAATGCATATGGTAGCCGTCACTGTTCTCTCATTGCTCTTAACGGGGTCTGGGTGTACCGAAGGCCAAGGTGGGGGAGGTGTGTGGGCCGGTAAGAGCCAACATCAGGAGGTAGTTGTGATCAGAATTAAAATAATTGCCAGGTGCAGGACGGACGATCACACTCTGGCCAGAGGGGGCCGTGAGGGCGAGAGCGTCGCCCGGAGGGTCCAGTAGCAGGACTTTCCGGCGGATGCGCGGCGTTCTTAGCAGAGCAGCGCTGGAGGCGTCCCCTTGGGAACGCAGCAGTGTAAGCTGGAGACTGTCCTGGACACCCAGCAGGGAGAAGACCTTGACTTAAATTAAGGCCGGGTTCGGAGAGCGCCGTGAGAGACCCCCCGCCGCGAGGCTCCCCAAGGGGGAGCAAAGATCACGCGCCACTGCCGACAGCACGGCGGGGTGGCGCTGCTGCTTGTGAATCAGTTAACTGGGTCTCCTCAACCTGGACTGGCCGGAAACCGCTCCGCACCAGTCTGGGGAGGCAGCGAGGCGTGGAGCGAGGGCGGGGAAAACCTGGCTTCCAGTCGGACGCCAGCCTGACCGGGGCGGGGAGCGCCGTCCGCCTCAGTTTGGCTGTTACACAAGGCAAACATTTTAATTATGGGAACGAGGTCGTTTTTACAATGAAATGTGAAAGAAACGAGCTTTTATATTGAAGATGGACTCAGAGCTTTGCTACTGTTGCCCGGAATTTCATCCCTGTGGCAAGGAAAATCCTATCCCCTATCACAGAGAGAACGCTAGGCAAATACAGACTTACGATCTGTCCTACAGAGACCGGCCCTTTCAGTGATGGTAACACCTAACTGTTAATCAGGAAGAGCAAACAGTTTTATGGAACTAAAACTTTAAATTTTTCCTGAAGATGTTAATGAGTTCTAGAATGTATGATGGATATTGTGAAACAGAAAATATTCAAAGAGAAATGTGGTGGAGGGGTGAGTAATGAGGGGTAAAGTTGTCAGGGAGCAGAATGCTGGAGGAAAGGGCACGTGACTAGCAAGCAGTAGTAATGGGGACGATGCTGTATCTCATGAGGAATAGTTACCAGGGAGGTGTTCTGACCATTAGCAATATTATATGATGGGTGTTCTTGTAATAGATTCTGAAACAATCTTCGGAAAGCAACTTCATTTTTATTAATATGAAAAAGCATCTCTGCAATTAGAATCCCAAGCTACATTTATTTTTTTTTAACAGTAAGCCAAGGAAATACGCATGTATCATATTCACTTCTTTTTTAGAATGCCAAAAATATATGCATTGAGTATAAACTGAAGACCCCCCCAAGGGACTACATTTAACTATATGAGCAAGAAATTGTCTTAGGAAAAAAGACAGTCAACACTCTTTTGAAAACAAGTTTAATTTGTTTTTTCCTTCTTATTTGGAACAAGCTAAATTCATATTTAGAAGTTAGAATAGGGTTTGTGTGTGTGTGTGTGTGTGTGTATTTTAGTATGTAAATTTTGTACCCTAGCTGAGGATGTAGCTCAGAGTTTCAGCATTTACCTAGCATGTGCATGGCTGTGGGTTTAATCTACAATATATATTTAGTTGTTTATCTCCAAATACAAGTAAGTTCTACAAGTCTAATTGAAGATGTAAGGTATTCTCTGTTACATACAAATATCTCCTTATATTAATGCCTATAAAGGTTGAATCACTATATTTATTAAATGAATATCTTATTGCTAGAGAGTTGTTTTTCCTCACATTTTATCTAAATGTCTTGGAAATAAGACTCTTATTTAGTAGCTTATAAAGGAGGCTGATGTATTGGCAACTGCCTTGACATTATTGGATTAAAGTAAAACCTGTTCTGAATGTTAAATATAATAGGGTAGGATTACTCATTCTAATTAAAATACTGACTCCGAAAATGTCTGTGGTTCAAACTGCCGTTGATATTCCCACCAGCTCTTTAAAATTTTAATTGCTGAAAATTATTCCTTTTAACCTAAATTTTTCTTTCATTTGCTTTTATTTTACAAGGTAGACGCTGGGGACTAGAGAGCATATAAAGAATGAAATAACATGTGGCCACTTTATGTCTGTATGTATACACAGGGGGATTGGTGTTCAGAATGGTCGTTATTTCCAATGTTCTTTCTCGGGGTTTGAAGTGAATTGAGAAATAAACATCACAGGCAGAGACCTGGAGATCGAAATCTCACTGTTGTAACGCTGAACACGGGTTGGCTCGCTAACACTTTGGATTTTATTTAGATCAGTACTGTTGTAAACAGTGTTATCACTGCCTCCCAGCCTTGGATCCTGAATAGTGAGTAGAGAGAAGATGCCTAGAATGAGCATAGAACTGTTCTTGTGCAAGGAACTTTGAACACATTAGTTTCACTAATTCAAGCAAAATGAAACAATGACTATTATACTTTCACTCTGTTGTTCTGGATAAACTGAACTCTTCCTACAAGGAGGTTGAAGAAGGGACAGAGAGATGCCAAAAAATTATATACCAGCGGAAGTATCACATAAATGTGAAGGAAGGGAAACAGTTCTCGTGATATATTTTAAGGAATTTTTCAAGTTTTATCATCATCATCATCACTGGGAAGAGAAACTTATTTTTTAAAATTTTTATTAGTTCATGAGTGCAGAGCATAATGATTACATTCCTTGTGGGAAGTTGGTGTATTGATTCTGTGTCCCCTCTTCCTCTCCCATCCATCTCCTGGTCTCCTTTCATTTGCAAAACTTTGATTTCCATTTCCTGATATCTATCTTTTATTTTGTTCTTTATCCATCCTTTGGGTTTCTTATAAAAAAGACCCAAGTGATATTTAAGCTTATGTATCTAATTTATTTCGCTTAACATTTTGATCTCAAGGTTCATCCATCTTCCTGCAAATGACTCAATGTATCATTTTTTGTAGCAGAGTCATATTCCATTGTATAAAAATATCACATTTTCTTTATCCATTCATCTGTTGGTGGACATAAAGGCTGCCTCCAACGTTTAGCTATTGTGATATGTGCTGCTATAAATATGGATGTAAAGTTATCGCTGTAACACGATATCTTCAACTGTTTTGAGAAACCTAAAAGGGGAATAGTTGGGTCAAATGGAAGTTCTAACTTTAGTTTTGTTGGGAATCTCCATAAAGATTTCCATAGCAATTGCAATGGCTGGTATTCTCACAAGCAATGTAGACAATTTGTGTTTTTCCACATCCTTGCCAGAATTTGATAATATTTGATTTCTTGGTGGTAGATATTCTTTCTGGAATAAAATGAAATCTCATATTGTTTTAATTTGTATTTCTCTACTGGCCAAAATATTGGGCATTTTTCATGTATTTATTGGCATTTGTACTACTTCTGAGAAGTATTTAATTTTGGGGGGGGTTCTAATTTTTTGAGTTCTTTATATATTCCAGGTATTATTCCTTTGTGCAAGGAATAGGTGGCAAAAAGTTTTCCTACTCTGTAGGTTGTCTCTTCACTCTGTTAGTTGCTGTGCAGAAGCTTTTAAAATTTAACATACCCCACTTGCTCATTCTTGATGTTATATCTTCTGCAATTGGGGTTCTGTCTAAAAAGCTCTTACCTATGCCTATGCCTTTAAGAGTTGTACCTATTTTCTTTTCCAGTTAATTGTTTCTGTTTTGATATTTAGGTATTTGGTACATTTTGATTTTTAGTTTAGTACATGGTAAGAGATATGGATCTAGATTCGATTTTCCACACGTGTATAGGCAGTGTTCCAATACTGTTTGTTAACAAATTTATTTAGAACAGTCACAGAGTACACAATAATTTCAAATAGTTATTCATTCCACAACTACCACTGATGAATGACTGTTTATACAAAAAACTGAAACAGTACCAAATTCCTCCTCTTTGCTTAGCAAGAGGATATTAAAATGTAACTGTATAAGGTATTTACATCTCCATACAAAACACGGTAGGTTATCATTATTATTGTTTTTTGGCAGGGTCTCACTTTGTAGTTCAGGCTGGCCCTGAGCTCAATATATAGCCCAGGCAAGCCTCAAACTCAGCAATCCTCCTGCCTATGCCTCCCAAGTGCTAGGATTACAGGCATGAGCCATCACACCTGGCACTGTGTTGTGTGGTATTGATTGCTGGTGGGTGGGAGTTACCACGCCCAGCATTGTATGTGGTTACCCGGGATCAAACTCAGGACCTTGTGCTTACAAGGCAGACTCTGGAACCACTGAGCTAAATCCCTGACTCAAAATACAGTAAGTTTTGATAAATGACTGGTAAATAAGTGTTGCTGATAGAATTCAACAGTAGGGCTGGGGATGTAGCTCACTGGTGCTGTGACTTCCTGCCAAGTACAAGATCCTAAGTTTGATTCCTGGTGCTGAAAAAAAAATTGAGTATGGAATAATCTCTGTGGGCTGCATATCATTTAAGAAGCATTGCTTTTAAGTGAGTTCAATCTGTCTCAAACCAAAAGAAGATAGAATTTGAACTATTTACGAGCCCAAAGATACAGTGCATGTCAAGCTTGCTTTTATTCAGTGGTGAGGGATATTAATAGGGATGGTATTTCTTTATATTTTTGTCAGCTCTGATTAGCTTTATCAAAAGATGAATTTCATGGTTATTATGAGATGGCTACCTTTAATTGTAGGGCTTTTTTGTGAGAGAGATTTTTTTGTTTTTTAAATGCAGCTCAGAAGACCATGAAATCTTTCCTAGAGAACATGTCCACCAGTAAATGAGTTATATAAAGAAGGCATTATGTTGATTAGCCTGATCACATGCCAGGGATAGGCATTAATACCTTAATATAGGTAGAAATTGGGAGATTAGTATGAAGATTGCTAGATTTAAATTATATGCTATCAAGTTAAGTTTGAATTTCAAACATAAAATGAGGATTTAAAAAAAGTATATCCCAAATATTGCATGAAATATACTTTAAATAGAGAACTACTGTTTATCTGAAATTAAAAGTCAATTGGATGTGCTCCATTTATCTAGTAAACTTAGTCAAAGTGAATGATTGTGGAAAGATGATGTCTGTCTTCACTACAGCTAGAAGAGTTGGAAAAGCGTGTCAACATGAGAACCGTGTGGGACTCAATGGACAGTTAAAAGTGTGGGGAGGAAGAAAAGGCCAAGCGAAAGGAGGGAAGCGTAGTGGAAGAAAGCATAGTATGAATAAAACTGTATTGTGGTGGGGTCAAAATACAGTGCCGGACTAGATCAAGGTCCAGTCTGGCCTGCAGAGGTGGCCAGATTTAGAGGAAGGTAGACTAAATGCTACTTGAAGACTATAAATAGTTTCACGTGTCATTATGTAGAGTTTGAACATTAGGGTTGGGGTCAAGAGTTGGCAGTCTTTCTCTGTAAAGGGTGCAGAGTCAGACTTGGAAGGCCCTTTGGACTGTATTATAATGATTCAACTCTGCTGGAAAGCATCTACCAATGAAGTAGCACAGCTAAACTCTAAAAGTACTTTATTTACAAAACAGTCAGTAGCTAGATTTGACCCACAAGGGAGAAGTTTTCTTGCATGTGTTATAGATTATGGGGAATCGGCATTGTTGGCCCCTACTGTGGATCAAGTTGGTTTTGTCTGAAAAGGGCTCATCTTTTCCTTCTGGGAACTGTCCTGTTCTGTGTACTCCTGAGGAGGCTCCCAGCCACCCTACCTCTAACACAGATGGACGGCAATCCACAGTTGGCTCATCAGAGAATGTCATTCATCTGGCTGGATTGATCGAATTATGGATGTACCCATGATCCTGGGACTCTGTGCTACCTTCTACAATTAGCATTTGTATTCTAAAGATATCTAACAGATCTGCCACTTCCTCTATCCATTGTATTGTTTTACTTATGCACTTCACAGTAAGTTGTAGACACCAGTACACGTTATTCTCAAAACTTCAGCATGATATCTGTGTCTAGAATTCAAAATAGTTATTGTTTCTGAAAAAAGGTTGATTTTTTTTTTTTTGAGACAGGGTCTCGCTTTGTAGTTCAGGCTGGCCCTGAGCTCACTATGTAGCCCAGGCAAGCCTGGAACTAGCAATCTTCCTGCATCTACCTCCCGAGTGCTGAGATCACAGGCATAAGCCAACACGCCCGGCATTTGTGGTATGTGGTATTGATGGCTGGTGGGCATGGAGTCACCATGCCCAGCATTGTATGTGGTTGCCAGGATCGAACTCAGGACTTTGCACTTGCGAGGCAGGTGCTGGCACCACTGAAAAAGGTTGAATTTTAAAGAGATGAGACTGTTCATTATTTGAGCCTTGCACGTTTGTATGCTTGTATTGAATCATCACATTGTGCCCCAGAAGTATGAATGATTAAACATTCTGTTGGGAAAATCTGCCATTGTCTTTCTTCCTTACCTGTTGCCTCCACTAGATTGAAGTGATTGTGCAGTATTTGTTTTCTATCAGTGCCTCATATATAGTAGGAACTAAATTTATTAAATGAATTTTATCAGATGTTACTCCAGTTTATTACTTCACATTTAAGTACAGTGGTTTTAGTAGTGCTTTGATTCATTCCCTCATTCTCTTTTGGGAAATTCGTAGAAAGCACCTTCCATTCTACCTCTCCTGCATCATAGGCAATAATTTTAATTAGTTAATGATAGTGGACAAACTGATTCACACTGTGTTTCTACCAAGTTCCACAAGGTGGTGCCCAAATATCTTTTTAGAACAATAATCACTAAAGATTCCTGGTCAGTCTTGACTAATTTATTTTGGTTAGGGTTGGCTTTTCTAAATTTGGTCAGTGAACATAATAGAAAATATGTAATTAAGAAAACAGTTGCCTATAGAAAATAAAATCATACACAAATAATCTTAGGATCTATAGTTGTGGACATGACCAATGAATGATTATAGTATGTAACTTTTATTTGTATAGAGTTTTTAAGAAAATTTTTCATGCATCCACATATTAAAAATATTACTTAACATTAAGTTCCTTTCACTGTAAACTTTGTTGATGAATGGTTTGCTTTTACTACATAGTTTATACAGACAAAAGAAACAAACTACTGAATAAGAACTATGTAATTTAGATGTAACTTTAAAAATAATGACTATTATCTTAACAACAATGTTGTGTAAATGAGTGTTAGAATGAACAATGGGATAATAAGTTACCTATGTTATTTAAATATTTCTGTTGTAGGAACCTAATTAAAATTTTGATGTTTGGATATTCTTATTAAATCTCAATACATTGACCAGAAAATTTAAAGAGCTGGGGAGTTTTCCAAAATTCCACTGCACTATTGGCTGTGTTTTGGCCAGATGTCAGTAACGTGGACCTTGGCCACTGCGGTCAGAGGAACAGTCCCCAGGTCCTCAGGCAAAACTGTTTATACCTGGAGAGAAAGTTTTTCTGCTTATTCAGTTCTGAGAATGAGTATTCACTGCTTATGATGGCCCAGGGCAGGAATTAATATTTACACAGTGAGATCTGAGATCCATGAAGGGCCATATTAAACACATATTTCACAAACATTAATAGTTGACTATATGCTCTTCTTTTTCTTTATGCTCCAGCATAAACCTAGATGGTGCAAAACACAGCAAATCTCTTAGGGCATACAGAATGATGAAAGATGTTTAGTTCATGCAAAAAAATCTAAATTTAGTCACTGATTCATGATTTGGCATCTGGATGCATTTAAAAACCTATCTATTTTATTAATTATGAAATGGAAGAATTAAATTGAATCTATGAAATTTAAGGCTATTATTTGTCTCCAGTACAAAAATGTTTAAATATTTAGCGTGTCTGTAGACTAAAGAGTTTACCAAGATTTTGTATAATACTGTCTGATATCAGAATGCAGAATCAGCTAAGTGAAAAATAGCAAGCTTTTTCTTCATTAAGAGCAAATTTAATAATGATTTAAATAGATTTCCCTTTGGGTAGGTACAGTGTGAAAAAATTAAAATTTTCTATCCACTAAGTGAAGGGATAATATAATAAACCTGAACATCCAAACCCAAGATATAGGCCAATACATTGATATTTATTAGAAAGGAAAATTATAAATTTTTCCACGTAGCACATTCTTTTTTTTTTTTTTTTTTGAGACAGGGTCTCACGTTGTAGTTCAGGCTGGCACTGAGCTCACTATGGAGCCCAGGCAAGCCTTGAACTCAGCCATCCTTCTGTCTCTGCCTCCCGAGTGCTGAGATTACAGGCGTGAGCCACCATGCCCGGCTCACATTCATTTTTTTGTTGTGAAGTAATTGCTTTTAGTACAAAATAAACAGGAAACAGGAAATATCAATATTAGAGGAACATTTTAGAGGAAGGAACATTTTAATAGTTTTTCAGTTTAGTACAATGAAAATTCGTGCTGTCATTGTGGTCTAGGAGACAATGTATTTTGCATATCTGACAGTTAAGCTAGGGGTCAAATAATGATTCAAATGAGGTGCATTATAGAGTAAATAATAAAAAATGATTGAGACATTCTTACTGTAAAACCTAAAAATATTAAAAATAATATATTAAGAATAACAATATAAAGGAATAGAAGGTGCACGGTAGGGCCAAGTCAACTGGAATTTGGGGAGGGGAGGGAGGACAGGAGTCTCGCTATTCCAGACTTATGCAATACCATACTTCCTAAATGTTACTACCAATGATCGTTTTAATTTTCTTATCTTCTTTGACTCTTCCTTTTTGCTGGCAAATAGGATCAATAGCATTTTAATGTTTTTCTGATTTACTGATGAAAGACGGGGAAATGTGTAAGTGACACTCTTGGGGTCAACAGGAATAACGAATCCTAGAAAGTTCAGGGTTTGGGAGCAAGTGTTCGAATTTCTACTGCGTCAACCTTTTAGAATAAACAAAACCAAACCAAAAAACCACATGTATTTCTAACAGAGAATTTTCCAAATTTGGTTAGAATGGTATGGAATTCTCCTTTCTCCACTGATACTGTTTTCTTCAGGAATCAGCAGCATGGGAGCGGCTGAAATTGGAAGAAGTAAGATGTTATACTACACCTAGTTTTACTCCAAATATATTGTTTTAATGCAAGTGTGAGCTGGTGGGTAACTAGTCTTTCTGACTTCAGGAAGATTAAGTTTTCTGAGTATGCGGCTCACGACGGACTTTGACTTCTTGTGAATGGTTCTAGGACCTTCAAATATGATCCCCACTGAAATGGAGATTTTGGCATTGCTACCAAAGCCAATAAACCAAATAGATATTCTTCTGTGGCTGAATAATTTTAAAAATAGGGGAAAAATACTTTCTAACTAGTGGTCCTCTGGAGGAGAGCAATGTGTTGTATTGTGGTTCTCAGGTAACTGACCGCTTCTGATGTCCATTAGAAAATATGCATTGAGGGTATCTGCTGGACCATCCACAGTGGTAATGAGAAAAGAGAGTGTGGTCTTTTTTTTTTTCTATAAATACTACTGCAGAACAATTCTCAGAAGAGCATGGCTCCAGACTGCCTTTTCCCAGTCATGTTTATCACACTTTCTAATTTGGTGTTATGTGGAAATATACATTAATCTAAGACCATCAGTTAGGGTGAAGTCTGTAAGGTTTGGATATAACACTTTGCTTTTCTGGGTATAATGCCAGTTGCTCTATATAAGTAGAATTTAAGAATCTCCTTGGAGTCACATACTTAATCATGCTAATTGCCACACCTGGGAATGAGAGCCTGCAAAGCATGGCTTTAGTTTACTTTCTTTGTGCACTGTGGCCTGGAGAGGAACAGTAGGTAGGACTTTAACCTCTCATTTCAATAAGAGCAGCTTGAAAACAGGAGGGCTTTAGTCCACTCCTATAAATCATCTATTTGCTTTTTGTTTGTTTGTTTGTTTGAGACAGGGTCTCGCTTTGTAGTTCAGGGTGGCCCTGAATTCACTATGTAGCTCAGGCAAGCCTTGAACTCAGCAGTCCTCCTGCCTCTGTCTCCCAAGTGCTGGGATAACAGGCATGAGCCACCATGCTCAGCATTGTGATATGTGGTACCAGGGATTGAACTTAGGACTTTGCACTTGCCAGGCAAATGTCAGAACCACTGAGCTAAATACCCAACCCCCCCTATTTACTTCTTAGTGACATTGTTATTATGCATGTTGTTAATTTGCCCTAGGAAACAGTGTTGACCTGGAAAAAAGTTACCTCTTTGTTCCATGTCTCATGAAAGGGAAAGGTGTGGCTAACATCCATGGCAAATACATGCTCTTCCTTAGTAATGTTTACTTTTACTTGAAGATCTACAGAACTTCCTCAGTTGGAATATTCATGTGAGTACTGTACTTAGATGCAGTGTTATAAGTGAGGATCAAGGGTCAGGTAGACCTGAGTTATGTTCCTTCTTGGCATTTGCAATGAGCAGAGATTTTTCAGAGGAAGAAGTAAAAGCAGTAAGAAACAGATGAAGAAATGTTCACCATCGCTGGTCATTCAAGAAATGGAGATGAAAACAACACTGAGATTACATCTCACTCCATAAAGAATTGCTGCTGTTACAAAGCCAACCAACAATAATCGCTGGCCAAGCTATGGGGAGAAAGGAACCTTTTTCCACTGTTGGAAGGATTGTAGACTAGTACAACCGCTGTGGAGATCTGTGTGGAGATTCCTTTAAGAAGTAGAATTAGAGGGATGTGGGTAAAAATGAGAATTGACCTGTGTCACATATTGGTACAAATTCCCCAATGTGGTGTGTGATTGTGATCTGTGTATATAATGTACCAATAAAGAATTCAATTAAAAAAAGTAGAATTAGAGGACCCATTTAACCCTGCTATTTCCCTGCTAGGTATATACATGAAAGAATAAAAAGAATCATACCATAGTGACATATGTGCACCCATGTTTATAGCAGCTCAGTTTGTGATAGCTAGATCTTGGAAACAACCCAAATGCACTTCAACTGGAGACTGGATAAAGAAGATGTGTGTGATTTTTAAAAATAAAATGGAGTATTACTCTGCCATAAAGAATTATAAGTTTGAGTCATTCATATTCAAATGGACACACCTTGAGGACATAACTCATAAGTGAAATAAATAGGTCACAGATACGTAAATATCATATCTTTTCTCTGGTATGAGAAACTGAAAATATAAATAAGTCCTAGAATGTATGATAGACACTGTAAAATAGAAAATATCCTAAGGGAAATGGGGAGTAGGGGTAAATAACAAGAGGAAAACTTGTGATGGTTAAAATAAGGGAGAAACAAACTCATGTATATAGGGGTGGGAGTTGTAGAGTGGGTAGGGGAATAGGAAAAAATGAGATTTAAGTCATGTCATATACTGGTACAAATTCTCAATGTTGAGTGTAATCATGATGTGTATATAAAATGTACCTATATCACAAATTTTTTTTTTGAGACAGGGTCTTGCTTTACAGTTCAGGCTGGCTCTGAGCTCATTATGCAGTCCAGGCAAACCTCGAGCTCAGCAATCCTCCTGTCTCTGCCTCCCGAGTGCTGGGATGACAGGCGTGAGCCACCATGCCCGGCACTGTGGTATGTGGTATTGAGTGCTGGTGGGCGTGAGTCTCCACACCCAGCATTGTATGTGGTTACCGGGGATTGAACTCAGGACCTTGCACTTGCAAGGCAGGCGCTGGAACCATTGAGCTAACCCTCCGGCCCATATCACAATTTTTAAAAAGACAGATGGTATGAGACCTCTGTCTTAAAGCCACCCCACTACTGATTAGTTGTGTGTGTGGGGTGTCTTGACAGCTATGACATTAACTTCCTAAGGATTGTAAGCATAGGGTAGGGAAAAAGGCAATGGGATACCTATAGTGACTTTCTTTTTGGACAAAGACTTCAGAATATTGACCACTGTACAATTACCTCTAAGTTCCACTTCTTAAGTAGGAAAGACTCCCATAGAACCTAGTGGGGAACCAATGCTAATTTCAGACTAACTTTTCACTATATATCAACTTGTTGCTATGAAAAATTTCAAAAAATCACAGTAGAAAGGCTAGAATAATGAACTCCTGTTTAGCTTTCATAATTATCAAACTCATGAAAAGTCAATTTTTAATTCAGTAGGGTATAATTTATAATCACTTACAGAGCTATTTAGAACTGTTAGCAATGGTAAACAAAGAAAAATTAGGAATTAAAAGAGAATTACATGCCATGAGAAACAAAAACGGAGAGTCACTAAATGTTTAAAATGTAGAAAATTTGCTCAGGTTATTTTTACAATAGTTAGGGAAACTCAGACTTTCTATGAGAGAGCTCTGTGCCTTTAAATGACTTCCTGGTCCCTCCCAGATCTTGCACCCTGGACAGATGCCTGGCCACTCTTACTTTAACTGAATCTAATGAACAAGAATAAAAGATTGCAAAAGATCCAAAGGCAAAGGCAATCTTTATTTCCCACGGAACAACAATATCAAGTGGTTAACTCCATCCTTAACGGTTGTCCTTGCTATGGATGTTGCTCAACCAGTCTTTAATTCCTGCTTAATAAATTTCATAAGGTAAGATATACTGCTCTGCCTCAAGCACTTAAATAAGAAAGGGCCATATATGGTCTGTGGAAGACCAATGACAATGTATTTACTATGGAAAGAAAGCTTGTCAAATTTTTTATCCTTTTTATTACTTTAAATAAATTATTAGGTAAATATGACTAAATGTTAAAATATGTACATTTAAATTGAATTCATTTTTAATTTATAGTATACTAAATTGCCTAATAGTAAAGTTAGTATTTGACAGCAGCATTTAAAAATTAGATCAAGTTTTTATAATTCAGGATTAATTACATAATATAATTTGGGGAGTTTCACAATTTGAATAAAGATTTCATTCATTCATTTTATCATGTAGAAACATGGTGCAAATACTGAAGAAAATTGGTGAACTCCCAGTAAACTGAAGGATAATTCAATTAGTAAACTGAAGGATAATTTCATTTCTGAAACATTACAAAATATAATTGGATTTGTATATCCCAATATTTATCCAAAATACATTTCAGGGGAAAAAAA
>PVIC010023396.1:0-26854 GCA_004025085.1 Thryonomys swinderianus | reverse complement strand
CAACCTAGCAGTTCTACTGCTGGGCATATGGAAAAGAATTGAGTCTCTAAGAACTTTTTACATGCCTTTGATTATAGATGCCTCAACCATAATAGGTAAAAATGTGGATGACTATCGAGTTCTAAAAAGGAAGGAAACTTCTGACACGTAGTACCACGTGGATGGACCTTGATCTTATGCTAACTGAAATAAATCCTGTACAGACGAATATGGTCTCATTCCACTCCTCTGAAGTACTAAGGGCCGTTAAAATTATGGAGACAAGAAGTAGAATGGTGGTTTTGGGAGTCTGGAAAAGGGGATGAGGAGTTGTTTAATGGGTAGAGAAGTTCAGTTTTGCAAGACAAAGATGTTGGAGATGGATGGAGGTGGCGAGATATACAATGTTTGAATGCATTTTAATACCACCAAACTGTGCCTTGAATGTGGTTTATGTTGTATGTATTTTATTACAATAAAAAATTGTGAAAAAAGGGATCCAAATCTCCTGAGAGAAGTGGTTGATCCCAGATGTGGTGCAGAGACGATGCAAGATAAGCATCGGGACATCTTGTGGTGCCAGAGAATAAGAACATGCTCAGGAGACATGAGGAGATCATGGTACAACACACAGGAGCAAACCTGAAGGAATTTCTGATGGAAAAAGCTGAAATTTCTTGTATCAAGAAATTAAATAAAGACCACAGGAAGTCTTAATCCATAGAATGAAATAGCCGTGTTCATTATTTACAATGAATCGAATACATACTCACACGTGCCAAGCTCTTGACTGTCGCCACCTTGAGTGTTGGTCTCTTTCTCTCTCTCTCCAAGTTGTTTCATCCACGTTGTCTCCATGGAGACCAGTTGTTCAGTAGCTGGTCAATAATTAGGACCGGACAAGTAAGGGATTTCTACGTGGAGGAGACAGGGAAGAGGCTTGTCTGCTTACGCTCTCCCTTCAGGTATTCTTACACTTTTTTTTGGAGAAATTTTCTTCTTCCGAGCAGGAGAAATGGCCTCCGTGCAAATTCTGCAGGCCAAGGACACTTCCTGATGGATTGTCCCTGGGAAAAGGCAGACTGTGAAATATCGTTGACCTTTTAGAAGATGATCCATGTTAGAAGCTGCTGAGTTCTAACGCGGTGCAGTTCCTTCCGAAGTCTCTGATTCAAACCGGGCCTGCCAAAGGCCGTGCTGTCTAATTTGAAAACCCTGCTGTGGATTTTGAAGTGCGGTGTGTGGAGCGTGTTTGGATTTCCGTGCCCTTCCCTGGAGTATCTGGTGGCAGTGGGCCACCTCCCCTCGTGCAGCCTGGCGCGGGACGGTCAGAGCTGCTCCCTCGCTGCGAACCACAAAGACAGTGACATGACAGCCCTCGAAAGAATATCTCCCACAGGTGCTCGGCTCTGAGGGTGCTTTTTCAGCTTCTCGTCAGGTGGGGCAAACACTCCAGATGCCAGGCTCCCGTGAGCGCCGTTCCAACACCACCCCTGGGTGGACTCCTTTGGACAGGCCCGTGTGTAGCCAGTGCCTGGAGACGCATGATCCCTGTAACGTCACCTGTGGGAGGACACCAGCAGGGGCTTCTTCTGGCTCCCTTGCTGCGGGAAGCCGGCCGGTAGCTATTGATCGGCCCAACTTCTGGTCTGAGGTGGTATTGGGTTTTATCAGTGTGACTTAGAGAAATTTTTATGCAACTTCCAGGAATAATGCAAGTTCCTTTTTAAAAAGCCCAAAGCTTGCACGCAGTGATAAATCACCCGAGAGGATGAGCAGGTTTGAAAAGCAGCATTTATTAGCTAACACCGCCATTTCTTTTCCCATCCAGATTTCCTCTCAAAGGAAATTTATTGCCCTGTCGGTCTGACTGCAATATGTCCCATAACACAACCGGATCGAAAACACAGTCACATTGTTTTTGGCTTCCTAATAACAAAACTGAATTGACTAGATAGTTGATCCCATTGATTGTGCAGAAACCTTTTCAGACAGCTGAGAACAGCAACAGCAACATCAAAAAGCACAATTAGGCTGGAATCAGTTGGAGTCAGTGGTCACATAACAACACGAGTCCTGTTCTTCATAGTCTTTCTGTCTACTGAAGTATCTAATTTGGAAAATTATCATCCAAGGCCTGAAAGTGTAGTTGCTTTAATGACAACAAAACAATTTATTTCTCTGAAAGTTTTTATTCTGTTTTAATCCAGTATCTGGATCACACACACACACACACACACACACACACACACACACACACACAATCAATAGTTTCCAGCTTTCCCATCAAAATAAAAGAATGTATTCATTTTTGACCGAAAAAAAATCCAAAAGCAGTTCTTAATTATTCCTGACTCCAGCATAAGGATAGAATAAGTCAGTTTGGGGGACATGAAAAATCCCTGAGTTATCAATGAGTTTCATTCTTCTTAAGCCTGAAGATATTTTTCTAACCATTTAGATATTGCATATATATTTCAGTTTCTCCTCCTGGCATACAGAATATTTCTGGAGATTCTAGGAATCAAAGGATAGAGCCTCTAGACATTTTTACTTTGTGAAATGGAGAGAAAATGTTAATACTGAATAAGTCAAGAATAGATTTTAAAGTTAGTTACCTTAAAATCATGGTCCTTGAACTCGGTTTGGTAATGATTTTGAGGTTTCATCACTGACTGTTTTCAAGACCCCTCACATGGTAGGCCAGGGAGAAAATGCACCTACTTCTGCCCTTAGCACCAGCATGAAGTTCGAAGGATGCGAGCTGTGGTTTCCGACAACTTCCACCCAGACCCCAATATGACCACAATAAAAACCAAGTCTATGCACCCTTCATGCAAGGCATTTCTGATGAGGGGGAGAGTCTGACTTGCTTTGTCCTGACAGCCACATTATGCGACTAATCTACCTCTCCATACCTTCCTGGAGCACCTGTTACGTCACCAGCCTTAACATCTAAACCAAGTCCTGGGTGAGAGGTCGATTTCACTGCCAGAGTCAGTTGGTGTTGTGAGTAGAATGTCCAGACCACCACTACCTGGATCGGTGCTCTCTGTGGGCCTCTCTTGCTTGCTGACTGGCTCTGTGGCCCGTGGGTGAGCAGACACTCGGTGCAGATGCCTGGTGGTGAGAATGAGCTGGGAGCCAGGCAACCTTATGCCCCGTTTGCCCGCTCCCGCTGAGCCTCTTGTGGATTTCGCTGTTGTGCGTTGGGAGCTTTGATAATTGGCCCTTGGGGGAGAGAGTTCAAATTGGGACCTTCCTTGATGTGTTTCTGGGCCACGCATCTTGCCTTTGACCTTTTCATGAATCTTGGATTGAATTTTGTCCAGTTTTCAGCATTAGCAATTAAGGCAACAGGACTTCGACAGTTGTTGGCTGCAGTTCTCAAGCAGGCACTGGGCCTTGTTCCATAGACTCCTCAGGGGGAAGACGTCAACCTTCGCAATATAATTTTTTCTGCTATAGTTCCCTGATGTGTCCCATCCCTGACATTGTCCAGAAGCAACTATTGTCCCACTCTGTATTACCAATGTTGAAACAAAATTAATGTTTTAAAATAAGCAGCCTGTATCTCATCTACAAATTTTGCTCTTACAAACAGGCCCATTTTGAGTGGGACCCCTGCAACAGAAAGGTCTAAAATCCACCACATTGTAATGTAAACGGTACTGCCCCCCATTCTATCACTATTGACATGTTAGCCACCTTTCTCAAGCCTCCTGGAATCTCTGGATAACCAAGATGGAGATATGTAGGCTGGGTATTCTAGTGTGAGAGACTCCTTTATACCTTACGCCGAATGCCGTTAGAAAGGCAACTCCTGGCCACATCCGGGGCTCTTCTGGGGAGGGAGGCTTTCATGGTTCCTAAGCCTGTGGACATGACAGCCAGCTGCCCGTTATGTGTTGGATCATGAAGGCGGCATGCTGTGGAGGCTTGGCGTGGCTACAAAGGGCTCCTTGTTGAAATGAAAATGCTACTTACAGAATAGAGCCAATTCTGGGCCTTCAGGGGTACCCGACTTCAGAAGGAGCTACTCTTGCTTCAGCTGCTGGCTAACTGCATGGTGTCCAAGGGACTTGTGCCCTTCTAGACCGCTGGCCACCTGGGAAGTTTCAAGGGACGCAGTGAGTGATTAGAAAAGGCAGTTTCTGCATTTTTTGGTTGATAGTGCCCCTGCCATTTATGATGGAAGCTGCTGTCTACTGTTGACTGTCCTTTAACCGGGACATCCTTGATTAAGGGCAGGAACCAAGGATTAGCACGGCTGGCTGAACATGAGGCGCTTGGGCTTATGGCTATCAATTTCATATCCAAGGTTTTTCTCCTTTGAAAGTGTGTAAGTTTCTTGTCTTACAAATATCCAGAATATAAATTCAGGCAATGTATGTCTTCTGTGAATATATTACCGATGGAAGGAATTTTTTCTAATTTTAATTCTTTCTTGGTACAATTTATATACATCTCACAATCACACATAACATTGGGGAATTTGTACGAATATACGACACAAGTTAATTCTCATTTTTACCCATATCCCTACCCACCCACACCTCCCCACCCCCTATATACATGCTCTTTTATTTTCTTTCAGAATCATATTTATTCCTTTCCCTCATTACATTCCCATGGAAGGAATTTTAGGAATGGGGCTTATTTAAGAATTTTGAGATGAGGAACTTCAGTACAACTGAAATGGTCCTAGAGGAAGGGAGCAGGAAGGTGAGGGGGTATAAGAACTTTCCTGCCCTGTTGGTGAGGCATGATGCCATCTATCTCACCATCCTACTACTTTTGTGTACCAGGTTGATCTTACCTCTTGGGGTGACCACAACACACCTGGGTATCTCATTGTGCCAAGTAGGCTGCTAAAATCACATACATACTGTGAAAGGTATTTCCTTCAAGTTTTTGGGGGCAAATTTATTTTGCGTTAAAATAAGCACAAGATTGTGGATAATGGGTGACTTCACAGAAATTTATGCCTTCAGGTTCCTTCTGGGGTGGGTTCACCCTCTGTCATTAAGGCTGCTTGAAGGTAAAAGACAGAGAGCCACTATTCTAAGGCAACTTGAATTTAAAGGAAGATTTGATAACTAGCTCAGAAGTCATGGCATTATCAAAACTGACTTGGCTCCCTTGGGCAGAAGTTATCTCAGAGAATATGCATGACAAACAATTTAAAATTATCAATTAGTGAATATGCATTGGGCTTAAAATATTTTGCCATCCTGAAAGGTTGCCCTTCTCCTATGTTCTGCCTTCATTTTTCTAATAGAATTTCATTAATGATTCATAGTAATTTGCAGAAGACCCTCAGTGATCTGTGTGTGTTTGTGTGACTTTTACTCCCTGAATGCAGTTGAAAGAACAGAGGGGGAGGCAGATAGATTGATTTAGGGTGGTTGAATTAGACAGAGGAAACTGTGCCCAAATAAAAAATTCCCTGTGAAATTTTATTGTAGGATATAAGGCTTATTAATATATCATCATCTGCCAGACTGCACTTTTTCAAACTAAAACTAAAACTTTAAAAAGTGTATTTTATCATTTAGAAAGACACATTTTACAGTATTTGCCTTTCTGGAAGTTTAATTGAGCCAGAAGTCATGGTGCAAAAGTAGAGCATGGAAGAGCTGTGTGCAGGCTGCGGGCAGGGAGCTGACCCTGGCAAGCGCAGTGTTTCTGCTGCCCTGGGTCTCACCCGACAGCTGGTGTGGTGGCTGCTCAGGGATCGCCACCAGTGCTGCTGAAGGGGAATCCCAACCACTGCATCATACATTTTCTACCCATGCCCCACAAGTGTCCTCAGCACTGCAGCAAGACACTCATTCTGCCAATATTGCCTTTCAGTCTTGATCAGAAATGGGCATAAAGGGGACGGGGAAGCTGGGGAGAGGGCAGAGCATCTCTGAATAACTCATCTCTTTCATAGGACTTTTAAAATATTAAATCCAGCAAAATTTCCTTTTATGACCTTCATCAAATCTCATTGCTGTTTGCTTTTTTCTGATCATGAGTCTTCACTTTGAAGAAGTAGCTTCTTTGCCAGTGCTCCTTGGTGATTGTTAGCAATTCTACTTGTCTGGCAAATTATTTGTGTAACTCTGTGAAAAGTCTTTCTTTTTTCTTTTTTTGGTGCTGCTGATTGAACTCGGGACCTTGCATTTGTGAAGCAGTCATGAGAACTACTGAGCTACACCCTTGGCCTAGTCTTTGTGTTCTTTGTCTTACTAGATTTAAACTTCATATCTCCATCCTTCTTTTTGGTGGTACTGGAGCTTGTGTATGTGAGGTCAGAGTGCTACCACTGATCTGCACCCCCAGCTATCCTGGTTACTTTTCTCATTGCTAAGACATCATATATAATACTCAAAGTTAAAGGAGAAAGGGTTTTTTTGTTTCATGATTTTGTAGCCAGCTGATTCCAAGGCAGAATGGTCAGCTAGAGGGAGACTGCAGAGAAAAAACGGTTCATGGAAGGCAGAAGGCAGCCAAGCAGTGAAGCAATAGTGCCTGCAGCAAGCAACAAGTGACAGCAGCAGCTCTCTTTCTGTTCCTTATATGTTAACCAGGTTATCTGCTCATAGGGCAGATATCAGTTATACCTAGGGTGAGGCTTCCCATTATCCACAATCAGTACTAGGACTCATTTAGAAATCACACACCCTTAATTCCAGCATCACTTAGTCCAGCCACCTCTGAATAGCCCGACGTCTGACCACAAGAGGGTTTTGGGGACATCTAGATAAAAGCCATAACACCAGTACTATTTTTTTTTAATTGAAGACAAGGTTTTCTAAGTTGCCAAATTGCTCAGGCTGCCCTGCAACTTGATTCCTCCTGCCTTAGCCTCCCAAGAAGCTTGGATTAAAGAAGTTATATACCCATTTTAAATTAAGATTTATTTAATAAAGACTATTGGTTTTGCCTTACGGTTTCTTAGCACTTTTTTTTGTCCTCATAAACTATTAACATCAAATAGTCATTGCTTTGTAATATTTACTGAATGATTAATGTTGGTTAAATTTTGGCTTATTGAATAGTGGGTGCTTAAATTTCAGAAACATTCTGATGACTATCAATGAGTTTGAATTCTGGAGATTACTAGTGCTAGAAAGATGTTAATATGTACAGTTAATTCAATTAAAAATGTATTAAGTGGCCGGGCATGGTGGTTCATGCCTGTAATCCCAGCACTGGGAGGCAGAGACAGGATTGCTGAGTTCAAGGCTTGCCTGGGCTGCATAGTGAGCTCAGAGCCAGCTTGAACTACAAAGCGAGACCCTGTCTCAAAAAAACCAAACCAAACCAAACAAAACAAAAAAACCCAAAAATTTATTAAGTGAATGATTATTACGTGCCAGGTACTGCATTGGGTTCAAAAAACCCCAAAATGGGTAATAGTCATGATGTCAAAGGCTTCAGAGTGTAATAGAAAGACAGATTCACTAATAGATGATATTACACGACAGTGTAAGTTCTACTAGGATAGAGTTACATATGCAGGGATTTATAAGTAAAAGAAAAGCTTTGAAAGCATCTAGCATCTATCAAAAAAAAATTGGTCTGGTGTGAAGACTCAGGCAAACTCCCTGCATTAACAGGTAACAGTTCACACTCTGCTGTGTGAACTTTCTGAATCTTCTTCCCAAGGTTTTCTTGTTGTATATAGATTCATTCTTATTCTTTTTTGTTGTTGTTCTCATCAGTAATTTGAGCTTATTGCTTAGAATACTAGGAGCAAACAATCAAGTATTAAATTTAGACTCAATTTCTCCCCAGTTTTGGCAATAGTAATGTAAACAGTTTTCCTGAAAAATCTGTGCTCATAAGGAAGAACACCCTTGGAAGCTTTTCTACTTTGACGTACTCTGAGATGTGTTTTGACCCCTCATTTTTTGAGTTCTCTTGGCATCCGACTCTGACAATTCAGTGGCCACCTCAATCTCTAAAGACCAGCGTCAGGCTGAGGGTATTAACGTAAAGATTCTGCAGTGATTAAGTCTATTTATTGGTTGTACTGGTTTGTACAGAGACTAATATTGCACCGAGCTAGATGTGTTTTAACCAGAACAAAGGTCACACAGGCAGATCTTTGTGCTGTGAGCATTATTAGTTTTTAGAAAGACACTGAGGACATTGCTGGCAGCATTCTTTGTACTGGGGAGGAGGTAACTCTCCCCCTCTCACTTGTTGTTTAACCTGATATTCTACTTATAACACAAGGATGCTTCTGTGATGGAAAACTGCTGATTTATTTGGTGAAGAAACATATGTTTTCCCAAATAAAGCCTATGCATTCTTTATTGAAAAAGTGCTTTTTATGGGAGCAGCATGATCTGGAGATGGAGCAGCTTCTACAGCTATGTAGCTGGTAGTTAAGTTTATTCTACATTAAATTGACTCCCAGGGGCTGCATTCTTCAGTGCTGTTACGACCACCAACCTTTCTTATTGAGAAGGTCAATAGGCCTGATATGAAGTCTTGTAAATCACCAACTCCCTCTATCTGTAATATCTATGTCCCAGTTCACATGCCTTAAAAATTATAAACCCCAGTACATACCATATTTCAGCCAAATAAATCAGCTGCTATAAATATAGGTTTGGTTTGGGTTCTAGACATATTCATACCTGTGCATGTCACAGGTTTTAAATGCTTTTAGCTTGATAGGCAGGAACTCAGTTAGTATCTAAGGATCAGAGAGCAGGGATACATTCTGTTCTCCATACCTCATATGTACAACTGACACCACAGCATTAAAGATATCTCCCAGAAATTCTACAAACCAGGAACATGAAACAGTAAGCGCGCTTTAGCCATTGGGCTAGCTACTAGTTGATGACAAACTGAAGTTTCATTTTGCTTGTCGCAGGGGGGTGAGAGCTACAACAAGAGGGGGGCCTATGTAGACAGAGTGTGGGTAACAGCTGGGTTCTTCACACGTGAGTGATAGGAGTCAGGGCCCACACAGTACTTCCGGCCCACACAGTACTTCCGGCCCACACAGTACTTCCGGCCCACACAGTACTTCCGGCCCACACAGTACTTCCGGATGAGCTTAGAGAATCTGTGGCCGATTCTCTCTTCATTTGCTGTGGGAGCAGGTTCCACGTGTAAATATTTTAGGAAAAGATCAGAATAAAATGGATTTATAAAAATATTGGCTATGGGCTGGGGTGTTATTGAGAGGCAATGTGCTTGCCTGGCATGTATAAGGCTCTCCCCCACCAACTTTGAGTTTCTTTTCCAGCACCACAAAACCGTATGTATGAACACAAGCACACACAAACATATCGGTGGCTATTTATGTATACTTCTATGGGTCAAAAAACAGAGCATCGATAGTAACTTATTCATATGTACTTATATGGGTCAATAGGTAGAACATTGATATTAACTCTCACATCTTTGGAATTTCCTTATTTTGTTGGCTGAATAGTGGGGGGGAAAAGCCAGGATCTAATTGTGGTGGTGTCAATCTCTCCTCACCTGCTTCGCAGACAGTGTGGCCCCAGGATCAGCAGTTGTTTTCAGAGAAATTTTGTCTTATACACTTTTTTCATAAGACAGAAAACAGAATAAGCCCTGTTCTTACAAATATTTAAAAACCCACATAAAAACTGCATAGGGTAGATACAGCTCTGGCACTGTAGGCAGGCTTCTGATGAACATTCTGTCCCTGACTTGATGTGTCCGTCTAGGAAGGCGTTTAACTCCTCAGACCCAGCCAGCGCTCTTTATCTGCCAGTTCTGTGTTCGAGAATTTGTCCCCTTACTCACGGTTACCCATAAGTCCAGAGTTTCAGAGCAGTGAGGGGTATGGGTCCCAGAAGCACTCAAGGCTTTCCTGTCTCAGTGCTCCTACCATAACCTCGCAGTCTTCTCAGGACTGTGTTATCTGTATTTTTGCACTTTGTGTTGGTGATTTTATTGTTCTTGTAGCTCCTAAGGACAGTGCCGAAGAGCTGTGACTACATGGCACCAGCTGTTGATATGGCTTTTGGAAATTATGTAGGTGAGAGGTCTGCCTCATTTGTACATGAATGATGGTGCTGTTGCTATGAGTTCAGTGTTAACTGAGCAACAATAGATATTTTAAAGGGCATTTCTAAACACACACACACACACAACTGTACATTATTGACTGACAAAAATGGGACTTGACTGTGGAAACCCATTCCTGCGTTTCCCCTGGGAACAATCCTTCAGAGTTTGTTAATTTTGTTTTTATGGAGACTTTCTATAACTTATCCACTGGCCGCAAAGAAATCTGACTGTTAATTGTTTTGTAAGGAAAAATCAACATCTCTCAAATGTTATAGTAGTTCATTGTACAACTTTGAAATGTTGAGGTTGTCAGGAAAACATAAGGTGCTCCATGTACTAAAATATAAGATTTTGATAAGTCTTACGCCGGGTTTGCAAAGTTATGGGCAGGAAGCCTTGAGGGTGGGTCTTCAAAGCTTCTCACTGAAACGAGCATCTGCTTGCTGCTGTCTCAGCAGCAGAATGGCTGCTTCTTTCTATCCTTCCAATCTGCATCTTGGCCTAGCCGAGGCTCACCTGGAATCCTACAGGGAGGGGACTGTGGAAGATAGAGTTCTCGTTCATTCCCCAGAGAGCTCAGAGGAACCTGGTGGTGATTGTAGGTTGACGAAAGAGAGTCTAGAACAAGCAGTAGCAATAACACAAGCAGTGGTCATGCTGTGTGATAGCAGTTGGGCGCAGTGCATGCCACACTGGGCTGTGTGTCACGGCTGCTGTGTGTCACAGGCTCCAAGCTTACCCACAGAGGCTGTCCTCTGCTCCTGGGTGTCGATCCTTCAGCAGTGGGGACCATTCTCTGGTTTTCAAGCCCTAGGCAAGGTTTACCAGAGCCCGGCTACTCTTCCTCCCCATAGTCTCTTCCATTGGCATCGGGAGCTTTCTCTCTTTAGGGCCTCAAAATACAAGACCTCTTAGCCCTGTCTAGACCTTCCTCAGACAATGGAGCGGCTTGTCCCTTTGTTACCCTCCCTAAGGACAGCCACGCAACACTCTGCAGGCTCAGGCTGCCCCCATGGAAGGAAAATAGTCTTCAGTTCCTCAAGGACTATTTGCTCTCCTGAGGGCAATCAAGCTATAAGGAAAGGAAATGCCTCAATAAAGTCCTTATCCTAGATACTTCTTTGCATTTTAACATGAAAGGAATTTCAGGGTCAGTGGTTGGGACATTTTGGAGGAAGGTCGTCGTGGTTAGCAGAGAAAGCCTGGGTGTGGGAGTTAGATCCATATTTTAGTTCCAGCACTGGCAGCTACTACTGTAAAAACCATCATTTGTTTTTAAAACAGGATTTGTAATCCTGATAGATGTTCTCTCGGGTATTTTGAATACTGCTTCAAAAGGTCATTTAAACTTATAGTTTGATTGTGAGTTATAATGGCAGACCTCCCTCAGGAGAATGTGAACATGGACGATGATTAAACATCATATAAGTGTGGTTCTGGGAAGACCAGAAAAAGATAGAGAAGAAATTCTCTGGATACTAAGACAGTATTTTGTAGAACTGAACAAAGCATTTGAAGGCGCAGAATAATCACTTTAAAAAAGGTAAAAGGAAGGCTTTGGTATCAAGACCTAGAAAACTCCTTCAAACAGTCTGAGCAGGGATTGGATTGTTTTTTCCAGTCTTTTGGTTTTAGTAGCCAGATGATGGAGTGTGGCATAAGTGAAGTTTCATTCAGATTTTGTTTTTTTAAAACAATTATTATTTGGTTGTCTTCTAGATGAATGTGTGACTAGAGGTGATTTACCTTGAGACTTGCTCATTTAATTTAAAATCATTTCAGAATATAGAAGGTAAGCTTTATGTCAAATATTTTGTTTGCATTTTTAAATTTGAAGTGTCTTCAGGTGAGATCCGCTGTCAGGGAAAAGTATGGGTGTGTAACGGAGACTCATTCTTACATCTTTTGTCAGGAGGCAGCTACCGATTCGAGTAGTTCCCTTTACGGGATCGTAACCCCTTCTTCTCATGACATATTACATTTTTATAGTTATCATCTCTGTATGTATTTATGTAAATTCCTGTTCCTAGAAGGTTTTTGCTTAGCTGCTAAAAGTCAGTCAGCTGGATCTTCATTCTTTTATAAGAGAACGATAGCTCAGCCTAGGAAGTGTTGATTATTCAGGGAGAACAGTAGCTCTAAATTCTTTGACTTTCTAGCCTTGTCCTTTAGTAGAAAATAATGCTGTAAATAGAAGTGAGCCCGTTAGCTAGAAACAATTCAAGGATTGAATTCAATAAAAACTCCCCTGGGTTTCTGCATGAAAGCTATTGAATTTGGCTGCAAATGAACAAAAAGCACCTTAAAATTTTTTTCTTATCCTCACTCATTGTGGAGTCCTTGATTTAGTTTATTAGGCAATAATGGATCTCCATTGACTTACCTAACTGGTGTATTTAAATACCTACTTCATTTAAAGATAGGTATTCAAATACCGATTTCATTAAAAAATATGTTCAGAAAGGAATATAAGAGCTTGTTCAACCATCCTTCTTAATAGCTCCTTTGGAGTCTCCCTGTGCTCTCAGCTAAATCCAAACTTGCAGAATTTCATTATGAGCAAGTATTGAGTCAATTCAATTACCCTTGGAATTTGTGGTGGTCTGTCATGTTAGAGTTTTACCCCAGGGAACTACAAAGTGCATTCATTTTCATTTTGCTAAATCCACACAAGACTCTCCTGACTGGGGGAATTTGAGGAGTGGGATCGGGTCATTTTTACTTTTTAAAATTAAGGCACATAACGTGAGTGTAGCAATAAACAGAAAGTGCGTCGATGTTAGGAAAACAGCTGAGTGGATTTGTACATGTATATCCAGCCCTAATGATCACCCTAATGAAGACAGAGAGCCGTCCCCGTGTCTCTGATGGCTCCCCATGCTTGTTTTCCAGTCAATACTCCCACCCCAGAAGTAGCCCCTCTAGAGAGAAGAATGACTTCTATCATCATTGATTAGTTTTGCCTGTTTTTCAACATTGGATAAATGAATGCTGTGTTGTGTGCTCTATTGTGTCTTCTTTGATTCAGTAGACTGTGAGATTCCCTGTGTTGTATGTAGCAGCTTATTTTTAAAATCCTAAGTAGGGGTCCATATATGAAAATCAGAGCTATTTGTCCTGCTTCTTGTTATTGGATATTTGGGTTGTTTGCAGTTATGAATAGTCTCGAATAAGTTTTGTGGTGAACATAGGCACTTATTTCTCGTAAATCTGTACATTGGGGTCCAGATGCTAGGGCAGGCGTAGGCTGTTAGTTTTCATAAATGCTACCACTTTTTCAGCCATCACTCCAGTATGTTTTCACCAATAGTGTAAGAAAGTTTGAGTTGTTCTACATTCTCACCATATTTACATAATCTTTTGTTTTCTTAAAGTTAGGTATTTTTTTAGGGAATGTTAGTAGAGTTGTTTGGTATATTTTAATATGTCTAGGTAGTCATTTTCATATCTTTTTTTTCCAAGTATCTGTCTGGTACTTGCTTTGAAAATTTTAGGGTTCTATCTTCTTACTGATGTGTGAAGCTCTTTGTATATTGTGAGGCAGGCACAGTGCCACCGAGCTAAATTCCTGGCCCCTCTTTGTGTATTGTGGATACAAATCCTTTATTAGGTATCTGTACTGGAAATATATTTTCCTAGTGCATGTGACCTATTTTTCCATGTTTTTAATGTCATTTTGATAATGAAAGTTGTTTAATGAAATAAATACATCACTTTTTTTTTTTTTTTGAGACAGGGTCTCGCTTTGTAGTTCAGGCTGGCTCTGAGCTCACTATGCAGCCCAGGCAAGCCTTGAACTCAGCAATCTGCCTCCCGAGTGCTGGGATGACAGGCGTGAGCCACCACGCCCAGCACTGTGGTGTGCGGTATTGATTGCTGGTGGGTGTGAGTCTCCACACCCAGCATTATTTGTGGTTACCAGGGATCGAACTCAGGACCTTGCACTTGTGAGGCAGGCACTGGAACCACTGAGTTAACCCTCTGGCTCTACATCACATTTTTGTATTTTGGGATAGTATTTTTTCTGTTCTATTATGAAATCCTTGCTTCTTATAAGATGGGACCAGTTTTTTACTTTGTGGCTCTGTCAGTGTTTTGCAAATTCTATTTGTGGAACCAGCACCCTAACTGGATGTTATGGCTTATGTCTAGATGTCCCCCCAGGTCCCCACATGCTCTTAAGTGGACTTTTTGAAGCTTCCTGGATCTAAAGCATGTGATACAGTATTAGAATTAAGAATATGTGGTGCTAAATTTGTTCACTGATTGGCTTGGCATAGCTCTGGGTGGCATAGCTCTGGGTGTGGATAATGGGAAGGCTCACCTTGGGTCTGGGTGGCACCACCAAAAAAGGCTTATAACCTTGAGGGGCAAAGGGAAAGAGAGGCTTGCTTCACTGCTTCCTACCTCCTGCCTGCTTTGCCATAGACTGTTTCTCTTATGTGATCCCTCTGCCATGGCACCCACTCTTGAAGCCGGCTGAGTATAGACCAAAACCTTTACAAACTGTGCTGAAATAAACCTCTCCTGTAACTTGCGGCTGTTGGATACTTGGTTCTAGCAATGAGAAAACAACTAACACGCTGGGTAAATTGCCAAGCAGTCAAGGAGCCAGGTCCTTCATTTAGTTAAGAGGAAGGAGACATTTTTTCATGACAGTTGTGAAATTATCTTTGTTTCTGTAAGAAGCTAGTAATTACCTACTCTCATTTGTAGAGCATTAAAATTATAGCAGTTTTTAATATAAATTGATATAATCATTTAATTTTTGATATTTAAAGCTGAGTGTGGTTTTCGTTTTTCAGGTTTTTTTTTTATTTTTTTTTCTGAGACAGGGTCTCACTTTGTAGTCCAGGCTGGCCCTGAGCTCACTAGGTAGTCCAGGCAAACCTCGAACTCAGCAATCCTCCTGTTTCTGCCTCCTGAGTGCTGGGATTACAGGCGGGATTACCATGCCCGGCACCGTGGTATGTGGTACCAGGGATTGAACTCAGGACCTTGCACTTGCCAGGCAGATGCCAGAACCACTGAGCTAAATCCCTGGCCCAGGCTGCGTATTTTTTTATACCCTGGCATGAGCTACTAAAAACATTTCAGAATGTATGGAAGGAAAGAGAAAAGGAAAATACATCCATAATTAGTTGAATGAGTGTTAATAAGGAAAGCTAAAAATATTTATGACCTGACGTCTACATACGCTGGGACACTGAGCTAAATCCCTGGTCAGGGAAAGCAGTTTTAAAGGCATCAGCTTATCCTAATTTTCCCGAGCCCAACATGTGGGCCAACTGAATAGAGTTAGTTTATAGAATAGAACAGCAGAGACAGCATCATGATGTTGCATTTCCTGAAAGGTGCATTTCAGCACCAGTTAGAACTTGAATTGGATGTGGCCGGAGGGGAGAAGGACAGTCACTCTTCTGGACCTTGGCTTTGTATCTGCTAGACAAATCTTAGACACTGGTCTAAGATTTATTGTCAGACAGCAAATACAGATGCTTGATACCTTCCGTTTGCCTTTGCAGACCTGCCTTCTTCCTTTTTTCAACTGCTAGACGCCCCAGTAGCTGGCCTGTACTGTTGTCCTCTGACTTCTGGTTGGGTTCTGCCAATGGAAAACACTGTTGGGAGACCGAGTGAGGGTAGGGAAAAGGGGAAGGTAATTCTTTATTTCCTTTCTTTAGGTTGCTCCAAATTGGCCATTACTAGGCCTGAAGGTCCTCATCAGGTGAACCCCGCTAAGCTCCCCAGGTGCTGGAAACTGTTCTTTCCCCAAATCCCTAAGGTTTGGAGTATCTGCAGCCTCCGACAGCACAGCACTATCCCTCATGACTTCTTTCCTTGTACACTGACTTTGTCTCTGTGCCTAGTCCCACTACGAGACTCTCCTCCAGTGACAAATTCAGAGAAAATAATCAAAAATTTCTGGGCCGGGGATTTAGCTCAGTGGTTCCAGTATCTGCCTGGGAAGTTCAAGGTCCCAAGTTTGATCCCTGGTACCACATACCACGATGCTGGGCGTGGTGGCTCACGCCTGTCATCCCAGCACTCAGGAGGCAGAGGCAGGAGGACTGCTGAGTTCAAGGCTTGCCTGGGCTACCTAGTGAGCTCAGGGCCAGCCCGAACTACAAAGCGAGACCCTGTCTCAAAAAAAAATTTCTGAGATGCTCGAGGCATAGAGGTTACATTTTGACTAATAGTCCATCTAAAAAATAAGGTGGACTCCAGAGTTCGTGCCCAGTGAGTGGCTTCCTTCTTATCATGTTCTGGTCTCTAAACAGGGCCTGGTATTTTCTGCTATATCTGTGCTAAGTTTGTTTTCTCCTTTTCAGTTCAGTTACTTAGCTCCATATCCTTCAAGTCTTAGCCTAAATATTAATTCAAAGTTACCAGATGAATGTGATATACTATTCATTCTTTGCAAGCAATACCTTGAATAATCAACCCAACATTTGATTTCAGTACAGATTCATCTTTTTGTTTTGTCTGTGTCTATTCCCGTCCCAGCATGTGGTCCATGTGGGTTTTTTCCTATTTGCCGCTGTAATAAGATCATCCTATATGATGTTTGTGCCTCTGCATGTGCCCAATAACATTTGCTGAATAAATGTATAATGAGTAATCAACCTAATAAAGAATTGAACAGAAATGAATCTTTTTTTTGGCTTTTTGAGACAGGGTCTCGCTTTGTAGTTCAGGCTGGCCCTGAGCTCACTATGGAGCCCAGGCTAGCCGCCGCGAATTTAGCAATCCTCCTGTCTCTGCCTCCCAAGTGCTGGGATGACAGGCGTGAGCCACCACGTCCGGCATTGTGGTATGCGGTGTTGATTGTTGGTGGGCGTGTCCCAGCATTATATGTGGTCACCGGGGATCAAACTCCAGACCTTGCGCTTGCGAGGCAGGCGCCGGAACCACTGAGCTAACCCTCCGGCCCCAGAAATGAATCTTTATAGAAATTGATCATATATCTTGAAAAATAAGTGCTGACTTTTTTGAGACAGGATCTCACTATGTGGATCAGGCTGGCCTTGAACTTCTGGTAATCTTCCTGCCTCAGTCTACTGAGTCCTAGGATTACAGGCATGCGCCACCTCACCTGGACGAAATTAACTTTAAATATGAAACATAATCGTGAAATGAAAACCCCCAGAGTATATCAACCAAGATATCAAACCTTCATTTTTCTTATTCTATTCTAGACTTCATCTTTATTTGTAAAGAGTTTGAAACATTGCTATTAGGGGGTAGATAAAATTTTGATTTATTATTATGCTTAAAATATTGCATAAGCATTGTTTATCTTGCGACCCTAGTTACCATTTTAAATAACTGCATGCAGGTTTAATGACCACGTGTCACATATCATGATTGTTCTTTCCCTGTTGTCTGTCTGATACTTTGCTTGTTTCTTATATTTTACTATTATGACTCTAACATAAATGAATCGCTTCATGACCCTCCTGTGCAGGAAGGTCACATTTCTTTATTTTCCTAAATCGAATGAAATCTGAGTAGGGCTCCTACCTTCAAGGTCAATGAAAAATCCAATCTTAGTCATTTTTGGAACAACTGTCCCTTTCCTCGGTTTTATCAGAAGCATGGAGCTTATGTGATTCAAGATGGTTGAAGGAGGACTCTTTGTCCCCGGCTGTTTTCCCCTTAGGTTTTCTTTGCTAGCCAACGTGGAGGGCTCTTTTTCATTGTCTCTAGGTATGGCTGGTTCGGATGGACAGCGCTGTCTGCCCCTGGGTGGAAGCACGGGTGGGTACCCAGCGCCCTCCTCCTGCTTGCCGCGAGGTCACCGCCATGTCTGGAGGAGACTATTCAGCCGTGGGCGCACATTTCTCCTCTGGAGACTTATCCTCGGCTCTCTGTAGTTTTCCTGCCCACTGAGACCCAAACTTGTCCTCACAGATTTCTGACCGCACTTTTCTTCTCCTGATGGCTGCGCTTTTCCATCTTCTGCCATACAAGTTTAATTTCTTCCCTCTCTAATCCAAACCTCTCTGACAACAAAGGTTTTCGTGGGAGTTTTCTTCAGAGAAACATAGAGCTTCCTGGAACTCTACCCCAAGCAGAACCTAGGAATTATAATTCCAAAGCATGCCTGTCCTGCTTATGTGAGGGAGGGGGGATGGGAGATGGTGTTATTGTTTTTTTGGTCCTGGGAGCATTTATACTTCATTGCTCACACTGAGAATTCAATAGACTGGCTTGCATGCAAATAATGCTATAAAAATTGTTGTGAAAGATATCATTTTCCTCCCAAGAAATGTGATTATTGGGTCAACTTTTATAAGTGTTTTACTAGTTAACTTAAAAGCTAAATTGTTGTGACAAAAGGAACCAGGGAGACGTAAACCAGAGAAAAGGTGACTTCCACTTCTGTGGAAATAATTCAGCCAATTCTTACACTGGAGATAGAGAAAACAGGGGGTACAGGGGTGAAGAAAATTGGGAAAGGGCTCCTTATCCTGAGCTCTGACTGTTGTTGATGTTACAATGATGCTTTCTGCTTTCGCTCCTCTGAAGAAAGTTTTCCCCACTATCTCAGAAATCCTTGATCAAATAATGATTAATAGTGTGTTTGTGTGTGTGTGTGTGCTGTGTGCATATACGTGTACATAGTTTGAGTAAAGTCAGGAAGTTCTGTATTGTCTTTTCACTTGCTTTTCTATATGAATGACTCTTTTCTCACTTGGGTCCTACAGTTCAACCATATTGTCGGTCCCTGTTGTGATAGTTTTTAATTTTAGCTATTCTGGTAGCCATGTGGTTGCATTTTTTGATTTAACTTGAATTTGCCAAAAGAGGATTACGTTGAGACTCTATAGGTGTTTGTTTGCTATCCACATACCTTCTTCAGTTCAAAAGTTTTTGAACATTATAAAAATTGGGCACGTTGTTTCTCAGTTGAGTTTTAAGGTTTTGTAAGGTTTTCCGTTGGTTGGTGTGGTGGCCTATGCCTGTAATCCCACCACTGGAAAAGTTGAGGCAGGAGGATCCCGAATTCAAGGCCAGCCTGGCACACGTAGTAAGTTTGAGACTAGCCTGAACTACACAGAGAGAGCCTACTTCAAAATAAAGGGATTGTTAAAAAATCTTCTTGATACAAGAGTATTTTCTTTCTATCCAGTTTATTGTCTTTCTCTTAACAATGTACTTTAAATAACAGAAATTCTAAATTCAACCTGTTTTTGCACTTAGTAACAAAAAAGAGCTCAGAATGGATAGTAGGCCGCTGTATAAAGACAGGAACTAGAAAACAGCTAGGAGGTAGCATAAGAGAACAGCTTTGTAGCTTTAGATTTCATGGATAAAGATTCAGAGCTACGACACCAAAAGCATGATCCATAAAGAAAAAGGATAAATTCTGCACATCTATTGAAATCATGTTTGTTGTGTACATACCAAGGGCCACCCATGCTCTTCCTACACCTTTTCATGCTGGTTGAATTGACTTGTAGTGCGTATTATTTAAAATGGTGAGATTTTGTGGAAGGAGGTCCTTCTATGAGAAAAACCCGTTCACTGCTTCAGGAAGATGAAACAGAGACTAAATATTAAGCAAAACATGCTACAGATCGAGGTAATTGCAACACACCGCAAGGTATTGTAAACAGTGAGAAAAGTGATGCTCCCAGATTTCACAAAAATTCTCACTGATTAAAAAGGTTTCTTGTAAGTCACTGTAGACATGTGAGACTATGGCTTTGGCAGGGAACTGAGAGGGACAGCCTTAACAACAGAACACAGGACTGGAGAGTTAGCTCAGTGGTTCTGGTGTCTGCCTAGGAAGTGCAAGGTCCCGGGTTTGATCCCTGGTAACCACATACAACAGTACTGGGTGTGATGACTCACGCCCACCAGCAATCAATACCACACACCACAGTGCCGGGATAGTGGCTCACACCTGTATTCTCAGCACTCAGGAGGCAGAGGCAGGAGGAGTGCTGAGTTCGAGGCTTGCCTGGGCTACATAGTGAGCTCAGGACAAGTTTGAACTACTAAGTGAGACCCTGTCTCAAAAAAAAAAAAAAAAAAAAAAAAAAAAGGACCGGAACACAGTAATTCATATTCAAAGAAAGTGATTCCAGAGCAAAAGTTTGGTGAATAATCAAGCATTTACATATTTTATGGTAACATGTTTAAGATATTTATTGAATAATTTTAGCATTAACTTAATTATTATTATTATTATTTTTTTGAGACAGGGTCTCGCTTTGTAGTTCACGCTGGCTCTGAGCTCACTATGTAGCCTAGACAAGCCTCGAACTCAGAATCCTCCTGTCTCTGCCTCCCGAGTGCTGGGATGACAGGCGTGAGCCACCACGCCCGGCAACATTAACTTAATTATTGAGCTAGTATCCCAGTAGCCTATATTTTTACTGTATACCATGCTATAACTATTTGGCTTTTATTCTACATTACATATCCTTTATAATACTGAAATGTATATTATGGTATTTTATACAAATGTATAAAATGTATTTCTTACAAATGTATCTTCCTGTCTTTTCATTTCTGATTGTTAATCAGCTCAAATAGCTTAGCAAGTTCTTGATATGCTGTACTCTTAAATAGCTAATGATGTTCTGAATTCAATTTTTACATACCTTAGTTTTAAAATTTTTGTTATTGAACGGAAATGGAGTGTGTTTAGTGATCTCTTTTTTCTTAAATTTCTTCTCAGTTAATTCCAGTATTTTTTGTGGATTTCTGTGAATCCATTATTGGATGTCCTGGTGTATTTTTTAAAACTTAAACTATAAAAGCCTCATTTCTTTTATTTTCCCATTATGAAGCCAAATCAATCACTATCCTTTTTCGTTTTTCAAAGGAAGAAAGAAACTACACGAATCTCAAGTTATCTTTGCAGAATAGCAATTCTCAGCTGGGCGTGGGATTGTTGGCCCCAAAAGGGAGCATTTTGCTTGTGAGCGACTGAGAGCATCTCTGTGGCTGGACGGCAGAGGCCACTGACGCCACCAAACATCCTGTGTTACCCAGGACGCTTCCAACAACCAAGGCCCCGAATCTCGAGATTGCTGAGATTAAGACCGGTGAACAGAAAGAAAACAAAGCAAGAGACCTTGTAAAGAACTGAAGAGCAGGCCTCGAGCCAGCCAGAGCGTAATACAAAAGGAAAAGGAAAGAAAAGGAAAACACACAAGCAAACGTACCTCAGAATTTAAGAATACTTAAAGCATGAGAGCACAAGGCATTTTCTATGGGGGAAAACAAGAAAGAGTAACATACAACACTGTTATTAGATAGTTATGTACATTTTGAAAATGAACGCAGTGTGGGCCTGGAACTGCTCTCTCCAGTCTTTCATTTAAAAAGTCAGTGGGGTATTGAGAGGATCTTGCTGATAGAGAATTGTCATATTGATTGAGTAAAATAGTCTTTGGGGAAATTTCTCAGATGTTCGATATAAATGGCAGGTCCCAGGGCTCAAGAATTACCTTGCAAGATTTCTTTCAAGTGGGAGTTGGGCCTCTGTTATGTGGCTAATGCATTCAAAGGTACATAATCCACGATCTGCACTCTGCCATTTAGAAAAAGCAATCTTAACAGTCGATCCACATAATAACTAGTAGAGGCTCCAGATTTATCAAAAGCAAATGCAGGGCTAGGATTTAGTTCAGTGGTCCTGGTGCCTGCTTGGCAAGCACAAGGTCCAGAGTTTGATCCTGGGTACCACATACCACTGTGCGGGGCATGGTGGCTCATGCCTATAATCCCAGCACTCGGGAGGCAGAGGCAGGAGGATTGCTGCTTGTTCGAGGCTAACCTGGGCTATATAATGAGTTCAGAGCCAGTCTGAAGTATAAAATGAGACTCTGTCTCAAAAATAACAACAACAACAAGAACAACAGCAAACCAAATGCAAATGCAAGATTCCTGGGACAACAGTTTTTCTCTCTATGTCATCTTTGGGCCTCTTTGTCTCAGAACCGCTGGACTTTAAACGTGGACTCCTGGCCCCGCACCAGAATTTCCATCTCATTGAACGCTCCAGTTGATTCTTGGTGCCAGTGAAGTCTGAACACCACTAGGCTAAGACTTCTCCGTTGAGTTCCTATGCCTACGCTGGCAGTATTGGGAGGTATTAAAAACTAATGACATTTTTCTTTTCAGATTTTATTTGCAAAAACAGTTGTTGTTTCTTGGACTACGTCCACGAATTCCCATGTCTTCTTTGCCACCAACTCACTTTCCTGCAACATTTTGAGTTCACTCATTCATTCGTGCAGTAAGTGTTGACAGATAGGAGCCTCTATGACTTTTTATAGGCAAATATAAACAGAAGCCTTATCATTACCTTCCTGAAGGACGGTGTCTTCATATTTTACATTTCCATCCCTTTCCACATTGTTGGCAGTCAAAAAAAAAAAGTCTTATTTTACTTATTTGTTTTCCTGTCACCAATAGCAAATATTTAATTTGTTACTAAATGACATTTACGGGTTTGGAGGGTTTGAACTTGCTTGTTTCTGTGTCTTCACATGCACTGGGGTCTCAGTATGCACTGACAATATGTGTGTATGCTTATCAAAGTGCCCTTGGGAAATGAAATAACATGTGAAACTCATTTGTTATTTTCCAGTGAACTTCATAACATTCTCCCTGATTCTATCCTTTGGATAGATTTCTAGTTTATCTTCTATGTGAGAAATGACCTTATAACCTATGTGTGACAGTTGTTTGGGTTTTATTAAGTGCCCTGCTAGCGGGTGCTATAGGGGCATTACTCAAAGATATTTGTTTGCTACCCCAGTAAGCCAGGAAAATTTATTTTTATATACTTAACTACAGTGTCTGTCTTCTCCTGCATGTCATGTAAAAGTAGTTCATGGAGTGAGGAGAATGCTGATAATTCTGGCTTAGATGAGAGGGAAAGAGATGGATTATTATAATGGGTCCAAAAGGAAAACCGTGTAATGTACACATCTCCTAGGACAACGTGGGCGTGGTGAAAATTAAACATAGATTCAAAGTAAAGGGAGTTCATCTTCCCTTTCTACCCGTGCGGCTAACCCACAGAACTTCAGGGAAGAGGGCACTCAGGATAAGTCTGCGAAGCCATCTCACGCGCTCCCCTCCAGACGAGCAAGCTATTCCCACGGCTAGTTTCAAAAACAGTGACATCTTTACTAGTCATTTTATAGTTGCAGTTCATTTCTGTCGTGTGAAAATACTCCACAGTTAAGACAGCTCACGAGGGCTCTAAGAGTAAATTCTTAATCATGAACTGTCTTCCCTTGTGTTGTGCTGAATGAGCCTTTTAATTGGTGGATCTCACATGGTTTAGTATAGAACGATTTTAATAAAACTGTACTATTTAATATAACCCTTCACATTGATACCAAAGCAAATATGATCATTATCCTTTTCCACAAAGCATTTGTGCTGTAAACTCCATTTCTCTAGCAATTTAGAAGTCATACTCCTTCTGTTAAGCACGCAGGTGGGGGAGGAGTGGGTTTTCTTATTACTAGGATGTGGCTAGGTAGGAGCAGAGGTTGTTATAGTTGTAGGTTTTAGATCATTTCTCTCCTGTGCAGACAGACTCTCTACATTCATCCAACAGGATCCAAAGATACATGTAATTATTTTCTTCATTTTTAAAATCTTTTCACAAGGATGCCTGGAAACGAGAGAGAATGGAAAATGGTCAATGAATGTGCTGATGAGGAATGCTGAAAAGAAATACACTGAGAAATTCTCATCAGGATGTAACTTCAGACAGCTGTGTAAACTGGAGCGTATTAGTTTTTCTGCATCATAGTTTCCTAATACTAAAACGGGAGCACTAACACCGTAGGTATTGTGATCCTCAAAGGGAAGTTGTTGTAACAGAACTTTGGAAATAATTCATCTACCCTGTTCACCAACATGAACGTGAGCAGAAACACAGGAGCCAAATGCTGCCAATTTAGAAGCATAACATTCTGAGGGGTGACTTTAAGTGACGTTGCAACTGCATATATTTACTGAAATATATTTTTATCAATGTCGCAGCATAGTTCAAAACTAAAATTTTAATAGGAGGAAGCAAAAGTTTAAGTGTTGGAGAAAGCATCCATAAATACAGATTCAAATAAATTGAGTAAAATTGAAATGTTAAATTTGAATAATAAGTATTGATTTGAACAACTTTTATGAAAAATAGACAATTTTTGGTTCTGGCCACGGGGGGAAAAAAAACCCAGAGTTATTGATACCTCAGGAAAAATGAAACTCTTAGTACCCAAATTTGAAATCCTAAACTCTTTTCATACTTAAACAAATTTTTGAAAAAAAAATTCTGAGTTTAGGATATTTTATGCCAGAAGGTGGGAACATACAAGAAGGCAGTGAAGTCACTTTGAAAAGATTTCAGCTGGCCAAATCTGGTCAACATGCATTATACACTTAGCTGAAAGTAATTGAACGTAGAGAGAGGAGGATTCCATATTGAGACTAATAGCAACAACAAAGGAAGCAACAGATTGCCCCACTGGATACTGCAGTCATGTCTTGGTTATCAGGCTGTTTTGAAACTCATCAGATTGGCACTAGCTATGTTTTGATGCAAAAATGTCCCAGTGCTGATCACCTGGTATTCAGTGAAGAAGCTAGAACTTGCTAGAACACTGCCTGTGGCTTGTCACCGTTTCCAGCCAGAATAATTTGCTTGGTCCTCATCTTTCTCTTCTAGCCCTTGAGACTCTCAGAGGAAATTAATTATGAGGCCTCAGGTACCTGTACAATGGAAGCGGTTCCTTTCTTTAAAAGTAGGTATTTAAAGGAAAGTATTAAAAGCATTTAGCTTGCCGGGCATGGTGGCTCACGCCTGTCATCCCAGCACTCGGGAGGCAGAGACAGGAGGATTGCTGAGTTCGAGGCTTGCTTGGGCTCCATAGTGAGCTCAGGGCCAGTCTGAACTACAAAGCAAGACCCTGTCTCAAAAAAAAAAAAAAAAAAAAAGCATTTAGCTCACTGTTTTGATGGATTGCAGTCCAGGATAAGCACAGTAGATCTAGTTATTGAGGGAACTTTGTAGAGGAATGCCAGTTAAAGTGCAGAGGGTAAGATGCAATTAAAAATCATGTTAACCTTTCCATAAAATACGTGATTTAAACAAGCATCGCCATTTGCTAAACAGTCAGGAAAATGATTCCGTAAGGTGCCCGAGTACTAAGCTGTGGATGAGCCACTCAGGACAAAGGGAGAGAATTTATCTTCATAATGGAGAGGCCCACTGTCATCCTAACCCAGAGTCACACCGGTGGCACTCACAGTGGGAAAACCAAGCATCACAAGCCTGGCGAATGATATGCTGTGAAGTACACAGTGGCTCTTAGAAAATATTCTTGCTGGGTGTGTCGCCCTTGAATGTATCACCCCTTATAAGAAACACCGAGGCTAGAGGGATAGGTACACTGGTACCAGGAAACAAGTGGATGAGTTTGGGTCAGAGCTCACTCCTTGACCTGAGCTTACCGATGGCGGGACAGTTGGGTCGGACGCAGTTTGGGTGGGTGGGGTTACAGTGAAAGTGTCCTCGTTTGAATTCTCGGGCTCATGTGTCCTGGCCTTGTGTCTGGGGATGTGCTGGAATGTTAAACATGGGCTCCCACAGGCAAAAATGTCCCCTAGAGGACCTGACACTGAACATTGTATCTTTAAAAAAGAACAGAAATCGCCGGGCGTGGTGGCTCACACCTGTCATCCCAGCACTCGGGAGGCAGAGGCAGGAGGATTGCTGAGTTCGAGGCTTGCCTGGGCTCCATAGTGAGCTCAGGGCCAGCCTGAACTACAAAGTGAGACCCTGTCTCAAAAAAAAAAAAAAATTAAAGTACAGAAATCAGCATGTACTGATACTGTGTATATGTGTGTGTGCGTGAGTGTGAGTGTGATACTGGGGGTTAAATGGCCTTTGCAACGAGCTGCATCCACTGCTCTTTTAGTTTTATTTTGAGACAGTCTCACCGAGTCACCAAATTGTCCAAGTTGATCTCAAAATTCAATTCTCCTGCCTCACCTCACAGAGTTCAGATTACAGACATAGACCATGCCCGACTCTATAGACTAAATTTATCAATGTGGTAAATGGTAGTGGAAAGATAATTACTCTATCAAGACATCCCTAAATATACATTAAATGCATGTATTGAAAAGAGCTGAATAAATGTAAAACAGTATCTTATTCTGAGAACTTTAAGACTTGTCATCACAAAATAAGGCTTTAATAAAGTTAGGCTTTGTTTTCATATTATTTCTTAAAAGTATATTTTCTCATAACAGCATCAAATATAACATAATAAAATGCAAGTAATGGTAGTTTTTGTGTTTGTATAATAAAATGTACAGAAGCACGTTATTATCCCCAGGAGATTTTAGGCCATACCGCTACATGTTTTTTCATATAGAAATATTTTCCCTTAACCCTTTCAAAATTTAAAATTCAGTCTTCTAAGGTGGTAAAGATCAGCTAGCATTAGTTCCTGTCTGTTTTCATAAAACAGGCAAACTTCATAAAAATGAACTTTGTTTTCATAAAAATTTTGTTCTTGGCTAGAACAAAATCTCAGGGCCCCGGGAATTAGTTATAAGTAAGTTTCAAAGGAGGGATGCTTAAGCAATCAATGGTAGCTTTAGATAAAGCCTAATTAATAAGAACAGCCATGATTTCAAATGAGTCAACTGCAAAAGGACACAGGACAATGAATGAGACCCACATTAATAAACACAGTCATGAGGCTCCTGTCACCAACACAGTCAACCCCAGGCAGATCAAGTTTGCAGCTAATTTGTATTTCATGCCCTT
>PVIC010023395.1:0-26890 GCA_004025085.1 Thryonomys swinderianus | reverse complement strand
AAAGGAAACAAAGATTTACATATTTAGGAAGTGGGGGGGGGTGTGGGGTGGGTAAGAGAACGGGAAAAATGAGAATTTTTTTAAAAAGAAAAACAAAATGAGAGAATTTTTAAGTAAAGGGGAATGAAAAGGGAAGAAGTCAGCCAAATATAGGATATGATGAAAAGGACTTTGGCAGAGGTCTTAATATGGGTTTTCAGTTACAGTAATTGTAGAGTTCTTTTGATAGACTGAAAAAAATAGTATTGAAGTGTGGGATTCAGAAGTTATTGGATTATTTTAGAGAGAAAGCACAGAGAAATATAACCCAGGGCTTCTGTCCAGTTTTTTGAGCTGTCCTGATTTTACCTAAAGTCTCTCCAAGAATTCTCCCAACTCCATTATACCTAAGAGTCAGAAGTATTGACTCAGAAATTATTTTTCCATACTTTTTGGAAGCCAGGGGTCAAGGCTGTGGTCACAGAGGCAAGTGAATATGAGCAGAAAGTCATGGAAACGCATTTTAAATACATGAGGCAAGCATTCTATCTTATATCATCCTGTTGTACCTCGTGAATAATAACTGGACAGTATAAATCTTATCTCTATTACCCACTCACCCCCACCTATTATAGATAGCACAATCTCATTTAAACTTTCAACTGTTGTCTTTTTTGTTTGTTTGTTTGTTTTTTGAGACAGGGTCTCGCTTTGTAGTTCAGGCTGTCTCTGAGCTCACTCTGCAGCCCAGGCAAGCCTCGAACTCAGCAATCCTCCTGTCTCTGCCTCCCGAGTGCTGGGATTACAGGCGTGAGCCACCACGTCCGGCACTGTGGTATGTGGTGCTGATTGCTGGTGGGCATGAGTCTCCATGCCCAGCATTGTATGTGGTTACCGGGGATCAAACTCAAGACCTTGCGCTTGCGAGGCAGGTGCTGGAACCACTGAGCAAACCCTCCGGCCATCAACTGTTGTCTTTAAATTCAATAATCAGATTAATGCCTGCTTTTGAAACAAACAAAGGTATAACAAATTCTAGGGCCAGACAAACAGACCTCTGCTCATGAGCTTGCTTAAAATAGTGCAATTTTATTTTTTTTTTTTTTAAGACAAGGTCTCGCTTTGTAGTTCAGGTTGGCCCTCAGCTCACTATGTAGCCCAAGGCTAGCCTGAAACTCAGCAATCCTCTTGCCTCTGCCTTGCAATTTCATTTTTAACCGTAGCTTTTAAGGTTACAGTGTGTGACAAAATCCCTAGAGATAGGTTGTCCCAAAAGCCCTACCCCCCCAAATTCTATCAAACCATAGGAAAGTAATTCTACAAGTAGAAGTTATGCATTATGAGAGTGATCAGCTATCTACCGACAGTGGATTTGCAATTACAGAAATCTCTTCCAATTCCTTTCTATCACCTTCAAAAGTACTAAAGATTAGATTCTTGAACAAGATCAGTCTGAAAAAAGTGCATGTGTTCACTGCTAATTCTTTACAAAGAACAAAACTCTTTATTTCCAAGGCCATTTCTTTGTCTGACACTCTTAGTTCTTTCCACCCCATGTAACTTCACTCTTCTGCCTCAAATCCTTGTGCCCAGGCATGAGCCAGTCTACTAAAATGTTGGCAGGTGTCTTCACATGCATGGGCAATTAAATATTTGAAGTAAATTGATGAATAACCATGTGTCCAAGGATCCACAGGGCTTAGGGAATTAAAAGGCTTATTCTTATGGTTAAACACTGGGAATGCCATCTTGCTCCTGTCCACTGATTTTTCTATTATCAGCTGGAAAGCTACCAACGAATCCCTTGTCCTTCTGCCAGGTTGCAAATTAGCCCTCTTTCAAGTCTCACTTTTGTCCTCAGGGTTAGGAATGCTGCAGTTTTCTCAAAAGGAATCTAGCTGACACAGCTAATTGGACATGTACGATCATAAGTGCAGTATGGCAACATCAAGCTGCAGATTCCTGGAAGTGATTACTGAGCCTCATAATGTATATCTTTAGGTCCTAATACTTCCACGTAGAAGCCGATAGTGAAACTCATCATATTGTAGATAGACTATTAGAAACAATATTCCTAGATCTATGAATAAACTATTTCCTTAGGACAGCGGTTTGGGAAAGCAATTGATAATCACAAATGCTAAAATATGTCAAGTCCCTGTTATATGTCTACAACTAATGATTGTACTGCTTTATTTAATATCCACAACAAAACAAAGAGAGTAGGTAGTGTTATTCATATCCCTATATCTCAGGTAAGGAAACTAAAGCTCAGTGGGATGACATGATTTGTGTGATATTACACAGTTAGTAAATACTAACTGAGCGTTTACTTACATGTTTGTTTTTATTCAGAACATGTGCTTTTGCCCCTTCCTGGAAGGTGTCTTATGCTCCTGGCTTCACTAGTAAGAGCTCATGTGACTTTAATTTGTTAGAACCTGAAAATACAGTAAAATAAAAAGATGTTTCCTTCTTTAAGTGATGGATTCTATTGTCTTATTTTACAAGTCAGCAATGGTTTTAGGCCCGCTGTTTAAATTTGATCATTCATTATAAGTATTTATTGGATATCTGTTATGTACCAGCACATGAAGGGTGATTTGAAGAAGTATAAAAAGCAGGTTTTAGCACTGAAAGGGTGTATTACCAGAAAAATAAGGTTAGATAGCAGGACCCATTCCCAGACTGTTTGTACATAGACACATAAAATAATACACCAACTCATGGAACAAGTGTTGTGGGAGACAGACTCTATGATATTAATAGAAAGAACACTGGCCTAAAAGCCAAAAAGCATTATTTTATAAATAGTATTATAATTTTAATTTAAAAATAAATTAGGTCTATCTAGATCTTTCTTGGTTTCTTTTTTTTAAATTTGTACATCTTCATAATACATAATGAATACATTAGGGATGAGGAGTTGGTAAATATGCATATAACATCTTAATACTTTCTTCTTTACCTTCCCTTCCCCTGGACCTCCCCTTCCTCCATCTCTAGATGCCTTTCCAGTCTGGAAAAATGTCAACCTCTCTGTTTCTTCTTACCCATCTTTCATTTTGTTTTTTAAATTATTTGTACATTTTGCTTTTTGCATTGATTACTTCACTTAGAATTATGATCTCAAAGTGCATACATTTTCCTACAACTTACTCAAATGTATCCTTGTTTGTGGCTGAAATTATACATATATATATATATATATATATGTATGTATAATGTATATATATAGACAATTATATATATGTATGATGTATTATATTATATATAATATGTTATATATTGTATATATTAGTATATATTGTATGTAATGTATGTTATATACAATTTTATATGTATAATGTATATATATGAAATTATACATATATGTGGATAAAGTGGATAAATAAAATGTGATATATGTGTATATATATATATATATATTTGCTTTATCCACATTTTCTTTATCCACTCATCTGTTGATGGTCATATAAACTACTTCCATGATTTAACTATTATGAATTGTGCTGCTGTAAAAGTTGATATGCATGTATCCCAACATTATGGTGTCTTTACCTCTTTGGAGATAATAACCTGGAATGAGAATATCTGAACCACTATTCTATATTTCTTGATAAAATCAGGAAAAGATGATCTGGAATGGAAAAGATGAGTAAAATCTAAATTGCTGAGGAAGGGACAGGAGACTTTCTATCCCAGGAAGAGTAAGGAAGGTGTCTTAGTTGTTTTGTTAGTGAGACATAATACCAGACATCACAAATTAAAGGAGGAAAGGTTTATTTTGGCTCACATTTTCATAGTCTCAGTCCTTGCATGGTCAGCTGGCTCCAAAGCAAGATGGCAGGAGAAGGGTCATGGCAGCATTATAGCTCCTCACATTATGACTACCACAAAGTAGAGAGAAGGAAGGAAGGAAACAGGTAGGGAGATAAACCTTTTGGGCCATGCCTCTAGTGATCAACATCTTCCCACTAGACCCTACCTCACAGCAAGTCAGCTGCAAGAGCCCCATAATCTAATCACCTTCCAAGCACATGAGGCTTTGGGGGCCATTTTAGATCTGAAACATATTGGAAGGTATACTAGGAGTTAAGCAGGGGTTGTAATAAGCCCAGAATATATATGTGCAGTGATTTAAGTATGAAAACCCATAGTTAAGCATTAGGAAAATCAAGTAACATGGACTGATTATTGCTTGCTTAATTGACTTTTCTTATGGTAAAGTATGCGTAACATGAAATTTACCATTTAAACTATTTTAAAGAGTATAATTCAGTAGAGTTAAGTAAATTCACAATATTATGAGTAACATCTATGGTACCCTTACATTCAACTTGTCTTATTTTATCACCCTAACATTCCTGTTGTGAGGTAGGTATCTGTTTTAGTCATTTCTCCCTTTGCTGAGACAAACTAAAACCCAAAAGCTAAGGGAGGAAATATTTCTTTAGCTCAGAGTTTGTTGAGGTTTCATTCCATAGTCATCTGGCTCCAGGGGAGGGTGATATGGCAAAGGGACATTGCAGAGGAGACAGTCCATGGCACAGCAGGGAAAGCAGAAAGCAGACAACAGAATATTGCACCAAGCAATAAGTGACAAGTGACCTGAAACTCTCTTTCTATTGATTATATCTTATCTACCTACCCACCCTTAGGATGGGTATCAGTAACACACAGGGTGGGGCACCCTTAATCCTGCTCAGAACTAGGCCACATCAATCTGTGGACTGATTTTGTAATCACACATCTTTAATCCCACCATCACACACTCCATATCCTCCATCTCCAAAAAGCCCCTCCAGTGACTGCATGAGGCTTTGAAGTGACATCTAGACACAAACCATAACATTATCCTTATTCCCGTTTTGGAGCTGCAGAAACAAAGGCTCTGAAGTAACTTGCCCAGAATTAGAAGAACGTATCACAAGCAAGATATACAGTCAAGCTTTCAATGTACTATTCTGCACTTGGCTTAAAGAATCTCTGAGGTTTCTCTTTCCCTGTTGGTGAAGCAGAAACCAAGAAAGGCAAAAAAATGAGTTGTCCAACATTGTTCACCCAGTTAATAATAAAACAGAGACTAGAACACAGCTCCACAAATGCCAAGTCATGCTGCTTCATTACTTCCGAATAGATAAATAATGTAATGGTTCACTGGTTTTAAGATGATAAAAAGATTGGAGAGAATCTCAAAGTAAATTCCATCCGCCTCTTAATTTTTTCCATTTAACATTTCACAAGCTTTATTGAAACACTGTTTCATCTAGTTACAAATGAACTGGTGCCCAAGGGTTCTTTGATGTTTGTGTGCCCCCATACTCACTACTTGAGGTTCAGAAGTGGACATACAAATGTAGGCAGTCCACAAGTAATATTAGTTGTAGCATGCTAACAGATATTTCCTACTGTGGCAGGTAGTTTTATATGTTCACTTGGTTAGGGTATGGGGCTACATATTTGGTCAAACACAAAAGATTTTTAGATATGGCCAAGATTTGAATTGGTAGACTTGGAGGAAGAAGGTTACTCCCCATAATGTGTGCAGTCCTCATTCAGTCAATTGAAACCCTACAGAGGAAAAGTTTGAGGTCTCCCGAAGAAGAAATGTCAACTGCAGTCTGCTTTTGGACTTCAGAATACGTCATCAGTTCTTAACTGGGTCTCCATCTTGCCAACCGGCCTTGTAGATAGCAAACTTGCTAGCACATTCAGTCATGTAAGTCAGTTCCTTAAAATACATGCATACATACACACAGATTGACGCTGGCTCCTGTTTCTCTGAAAAGTCCTGGCTAACACTACCAACTACCACCTAAAAGTACACCAGGCACAGTGCTAGGCTCTAGGAATATTAGAGAAGACATCTCTGTACAAATAGATTTACACTACATAAAATGTGACACGCTGACAAAAATAGGACAAGGTAGGAAAACAAAGCTACAAGAAAAATACTTGTGTACCATTCATGTTGTCCTAATAATAACATTAATGACACTCAGACTTTCATTGGTAAGTAGACAGTTTACTTAATTCAGGAGAACTCTTGGAAAAACTAGAGGCAGAAACAGATTCCCTTCAGTCATGATGTGTGTATACAGTGTCCCAGTGAAGATAAAAATAAGCTTAGAAAAGATTATTCTGATTGGTTAATCTATAAATTGCATGAATTCAGTAAACATTTATCAAATCCTGGCATTGTGAATGTTGTATAATGACAAAATGATGATGGTCCAAGAAATCTCAGGGCTGCCAGAGTCTCTTACTAAGTATGGCCTAATATCTAGTCCCTAAAATAAAAGTCAAGCCAGGCAAGGAGGCTCATACCTGTAATCCCAGCACTCAGGAGACCAAGGCAGCAGGATTGCTGTAAGTTCAAGGCTAGCCTAAGCTGCATAGTGAGTTCAGGGCCAGCCTGAACTACAAAGTGAGACCCTGTCTCAAAAAACTAAAAAAAAAAAAAAAAAACCTAAAATAAGAGTGGAAAAGTTCTTTGATGTAGTTGTGGAGTAAAAACCATGTATGCTGAAGCTGCTGATGAGTCTAGGTGTCTTTCTGACAACTTGATTTGGAATAAATTAGTGCACTATGGCTTAGGGAAGAAGCCGCAGCCTTCTCTTTTTTTTAATAATAATTTTGCTTTTATTAACACAAGTTTGCATTACATAATGATGACATCCTCCATGGGGATTTGGTTTGTGTACATAAAACAACTTTTTTTGCCCCCTCTCTCTTTCATCCTTGACCCTTCTATCTCTTGGTCCCTTTCCTTTTTGCAAAAGATCTCCTTATTTTCTAATATCTGTCACTTACTCTTCTCTTTAATTATCTATATTTGACTTTGTCATATAAGAGAAATGTGACTTTTAAACTTGTGTATCTGATCTATTTATCTTAATATTATGGTCTCAAGGCACATCACGCTCCTTGTTTACATGTACCACCTCTCTGAGAGAATGGTTGTGGATATTTCAGGGAAGGGTCAGGTCTTTAAAGTGAAGTGAATTGCATTTATTCCCAAAAACTCAGGTCTTCTCTGGATCCCTGCTGCACTGGAGTCATTCACAGACTTATAAGAGATTAGACTAACAAATTCCTGTTGAGCACTTCAAGAGCCATTCAAGACGTAATGTGAATATTTTCAAAACTTTGTCTTTTCTGAAGTTTCTGGACCATACTAAACCTACAGAATATGACTGAATATACCCCGTGGGTTCTGTGATTTCCTTTTGTTCTTTCTGCTTTGTAGTCATACGAATTTGAGCCCAAATTCCTTTACACACATAAAACAAGTGTTCTTCAAAGTCTTCTGCAAGGCCCTCTTCTCTTTATGTACAGTCTTATCCAAGCACTATTCTGTGCTTTAGTTCAAAACTCCTTTCTGAGCCCATATGTATTAAACTGCTTAGAAACACTTCCCTGTCTATTAATAAATAACTCAAATTGAACATGTCTAAAACTGAAAATTCTATACACATACACACACATCGATCCTTTCTTAAAAATATACTTTATTGATACATTTTATATATACATTATGATCACATTCAACATTGAGGGTTTATACCAATACGTGACACATCTTGATTCTCATGTCTTCCCATTCCCCTGCCCTCCCTACAACTCCCTGCCCCCGTATACATAAGCTTAGCTTCCTTACATATATCAGTCCTAATCTATGCTCCCCTCTTAGAAAGTAACAGTATGATGTGCTGATGTGCCCTATTTCTCCTTTGACTACTCTTTTTTCTTCATTACACAAATCTGGTCATTCATTTTAATCCAAGCATTCACTAACTCAGAAATCTAATTTTTTTCCCAAAATAGCTTTTCTTAGAAAATTTTAAACATATTTGTGATAGTAAACTGTCAACCTCACTAAGAAATGCCCTCCTAGCTCTGCCTGCACTAAGTGCTGCTCCAGTGCAAGCAGGTCTCTGGCCCGCTTTCCCCACATAACTTAGGCTACGAGGTCTCTTGCAACCAGAGCAGCAAGAGGACCCAGCAGAAACTCCATCTACTCCTCTGCCCAGTTTGAGTAAGTGCTGCTCCCATTATAACCAGCGTGGGAGGAGGAGGTTTCAGAGACTCCATCTTCTTGTCTGCCCACACTGACACTTGAGCCCTGACTTATGGAACAGCCATGTTGGAAGAAGCCCCAAGAGACTCCACTTACTTGTCTGTGCACAATGAATAAGTAAGACCACAATGCTGAAACTTAGGCAGAGGCCTTCAGTGCACTACTACCCTGTCTGCCACAATGAAATATCACCCACTGATAGAGTGAAGAAATTCTGCTGACTATAGCAATTGGTGAGTTTGTGGAGTCTGTCCCATCTACAGAACCCTGGAATCTTGCAGAGTTCAAGCCTGAAGGAGTCCTCAACTCAGGGATTATAGCCAGAACCTAGAAGGAGCACAACAGCGGCCTCTCTGTGACTACTCAGCACCAATCTGTGTGGTACTGCCCATACTATCTACAGGAGACAGCAGATCCACACCATTTTTGTTGTTTGGTGTTATTTCTGTTCTTTTCTTTCTGTTTTCTGATCTCTCTCTCTCTCTCTCTCTCTCTCTCTCTCTCTCTCTCTCTCTCTCTCTCTCTCTCTCTCATTTCTCCACTCTTGTTGCTGACTCTGACCAATTTCGGGGTTTTTCTTCTCTCGGCTGCTCTAATTTTTACAGCAGAAGGAAAATAGACACCTGTCAGCCTGTTGCTGGTGCATGCCACTATTCTTCTTTTGTTCCTTCATCCTCTCTTGTCCTCCGGTCAATCAATTCCCAGAAGTTAATGCATTTCAGCCTTCCCTATTCTTTCTTTTTTCTGTGCTATTATAGGAGGGTGAATACAGTTTCTAATGGTCCTGCTGTTATTAGCCTGTTCTGTTTGTATTTGTCCTTCTGTCTCTTTTGTCCTAGAGCCTCTATCAGTTTTCTGGGTTTTGAGTGGTCTTTTATATCCTCTAACCTTATTTCTAATCTCTCTCTCTCTTTCTCTCTACCCCGCAACTCCCTGGTGACATTTTATTCTCAAAAGATGCTGCTGCTATACTGAAGGACCTGTACGCTACAAACATGCTTCTGGTTAGTTCTAAATTTTGACATATACTGACAGATCTGACTGATGAGGTTAAAGGTATCAGACTAGTTACCACCAAAATTCGTCATCTCCTGTGCTGTGCTTGACACTGTCGATGATACTGATTGTATTACATCAACTGAGGTGATGTGATTATTCTCTTGAAGTACCTTCCATGGTTTGGCAGAACTGAGATCACCTAAGGGCCATTATAGACCCAAGGAGGACAACCAGGAAGTAGCCATCTCCTACAGTTTCCAAATATTAAGAGGAAAGAGACTCGCATTAAACTTCCCAGACAGCAGTTCAGGAATTAAATCAAAGACATCAGCAACAACAAAAAAAGAGAAATTTTAAAAAAATCAAAAATCTCGAACAAATGTCATCACTACAGGGAACACAAGGTAAAATGGGAACAGAGTAATCTGAAGCTCAAACACCTGGACTCTCTGAGCCAGTATCAAAAGAGAATCTAGTAAAGTGGAAATCAGAAATAATTCCTCAGATAAAAACATAGATAGTCTCCAAAATGGAAGATATGATTAATAATACTAAAAAAGATATCAGGAACAAGATAGAATCTCAGATTATGAAAGTAATGGAATCTATTAAAAGCTTTGAAGTTTCAGTAAATGAATAATTCCAATGAAAATTTGAAAAATAGGATGAATGAATGCATAGACCAAATACCAGACATAAATGATAGGATGGGACAGTGAATAAAGGAATAATTTATGGAAAATAACAAGGGATCACAACTCAATCCAGCAGCTGCTAGATGACACAAAGAAGAATACAGAAGACTGGAGTCAGTGAAGAAACAGGAGACAGTGCAAAAGATATTTTTAAAAAACACCTGTTCACAGATGTAATGACAGAAAATTTCACAGGAAAAGAAAAGAATTTGACATAGAGATGAATGAGGCATATAGAACTCCAAATGGCCATGATCTAAAACAAATATACAACTAGGCATATAATAATCAGGATTGCAGAAATACAAAAGAATAAAATATTGAAAGCAGCAGAAAAAAGAAACAAATCACATACAAAGAAAAGCCCATGAAAAATCACAGCAGAACTCTCAGTGCAAACACTCAAGGAAAGCCTGAAGTGAAGTATTCCAAACCCTAAAAGAAAACAATGTCCAACCTGGATTGATGTATCCTGCAAAACTATCCTACAAAATTGATAAGGAAATAAAATACTTCTATGACAACTTCATGAATACAAAGCTTGCACTCCACAAATTTCTAAACAATATCCCAGAAAAGGACAGTGAGTGTTAAAATCCCATGAGACCAAGCAGAGTGAATTCATTAGAACAAGGAAGAAACTGAATGGAAAGGTGGAAAAGCAAAGAATAAAAGAGCCAAGGACAGTAAAATATCATGACAAGGCTAAATCAGTACATATCAGTTATAACCATTAATGTCAGTGGCCTCAATATCTCAATTAAAAGAGGCAGACTGGCAGAATGGATTAAGAAGAAAGATCCAACAATGTACTGTATACCAGAAACATACCTAATTCAGAAAAAAATCCATAGACTGAAAGTAAAAGGATGAAATACAATTTTCCATGTGACAGGAAACTTCAAAAAAAGCAGGCATGGCTATTTTATTTGCAGACAAAACAGATTTTAAATCAAAGCAGATTAAGAGAGACAAAGAAGAGCACTACATCCTCATACAGGGAAAAACCAAAAGAAAGACATGACATTCAAAATATTTATGCAATGCAGAAGCTTTTTAATGAGATCACATTTGTTGATTTCTTCTGCTAGATCTCATGCTATAGAGGTTTTGTTCATAAAGTCTTTCCCTAAGCAAATGTTTCCAAGAGTACTACCTAACCTGTTTTGCATCAGGTTTAGAGTTTCTGTTTTAATATTTAGGTCTCTGATCCACTTTGACTTTAGTTTAGTACACAGTGAAAGAGATGGAACTAGCTTCAGTCTTTGGCAGGTTGAAGCCCACTTTTTCCAGCACCTTTTTGTTGAAGAGGCTATCTTTCATCCATTGAGGACGTTTGGCTCCTTTGTCAAAGATGAGGTAGCTTAGTGTATCTGGAGCCATTTCTGGATCTTCTAATCTGTATGATCCTTAGGTCTGTTTCTTTGCCAGTACCATGACATTTTAAAAATTGATGGTTAAAAATAAAAGGAAACAAAGCTTGTGCCTATAGGGGCAGGGGTTGTAGGGTGGGTAGAGAAAGAGAAAAAATGAGAATTAAGTCATGTCATATACTGGTACAAGTTCTCAATGTTGAGCATAATTGTGATGTGTATATATAATTACCAATAAATAAAATAAGTCAAAAATATGCACCAGCAACACAGAAAGAAAATAAAAGAGCATGTATGGGGGGGAGGGGGGAGTGGGTGGGGATATGGGTAAAAATGAGAATTAACTTGTGGCATATACTGGTACAAATTTCCCAATGTTATATGTGATTTTGAGATGTATATAAATTGTACCAATAAAGAATTCAATAAAAATATGCACCAAATTCTACTGCACCCAACTATATAAAACAAATATTAATGGCCATTAAAAGCCAGATAGGTACTACAATAGTAGTGGGGGAACTTAATACCTGATTCTTAAAAATAGATGGAATGAACAAAAAATCAGTAACAATATACTTGGACTGAACCAAATTTTGAACAAATGAAGTGAATGCATGTCTACACAAAGTCAGATGAGGCACTCTTCTCAGCTGCCCATGGGTAATTCTCCAAAAGAGACCTCATGCTAGTTCATAGAGTATGTTTAGGTAAATGCAAAAGAATTGAAGTTGTCCCCGATATATTGTCAGACCACATTGCCTTGAAATTGAAGATTAGTAGGAAAAGAAATTCCAAGAACCTCACAAACATACGGAAATTGAACAATACTCTCCTCAGCAACCAATGAGTCACAGAAGAACTTAAAGAGCTTTTACATTTAAATGGTAATGCTAATACACCATACAGGAAATTATTGGACACAGTGAAAATAGTTCGATAAGGAAAATTCATAGCAATGAATGCCAATACTAGGAAAACAGAGTGAGCTCAAATAAAAAATGTAATGCTGAATATAAAACTACTAGAAAGGGCTGAAGGGTTAGCTCAGTGGTTCCGGCGCCTGCCTCGCAAGCGCAAGGTCCTGAATTCGATCCCCGGTAACCACATATAATGCTGGGTGTGGAGACACACCCACCAACAATCAACACCGCATACCACAATGCTGGACGTGGTGGCTCACGCCTGTAATCCCAGCACTCGGGAGGCAGAGACAGGAGGATTGCTGAGTTTGAGGCTTTTCTGGGCACCATAGTGAGCTCAGGGCCAGCCTGAACTCAGAGACCCTGTCTCAAAAGCAAAACAAAACAAAACAAAACTACTAGAAAAACAAGAGCAAGATAAACCCAAAGCTGATACAAGGGAAGAAATTATAAGGACTAGAGCAGAAATTAATGCAATGGGAACTAAGAAAATAATACAAAAAATTGAACAAGTTGCAATAGTTGGTTTTTGAAAGAATAATTAAAATTGACAAACCCTTAGCCAACCTTATAAAGCAAAGGAAGGAAATTGCTCAAATCCATGTAATCACGAATGAAAAGGGGGAAATAACCACAAATCCACCAGAAATTTAGAAGATACTAAACACTTACTTTGAGAAATTGTGCTCCAAGATGGAAATGACAGAAGAAATGAACGGAGTTTTCCAAGATACATATGAACTTCCACAGTTGGATGAAGAAGATATAAAAATGCTAAAGGCTTCAATGTCAATCTGTGTAACTGAATATGTAATTTAAACCTACCAACAAAGAAAAGTCCAGTGCTGACGGCTTTACTGATGAATTCTACAAGACTTTCAAAAAAGAACTAATGCCACTACCGATCAATCTTAATGAAATCTAAATGGAAACAATACTCCCAAATTCATTTCTTAAAGCAAACACTACATTGGTTCCAAAAGAAAACTACAGGCCAATCTCTCTAATGAATATAGACACAACAATCCTCAATGGGAAACAGAATAGAGGATCATCAAAATCATACATCATGACCAAATTGGCATCATCTAAGGGATGCAAAGATGATTTCATCATATGTAAATCAATAAGTAAAGTACACTATATTATCAGACTCTAGATAAAAAAACAAATGGACATCTCAATAGATGCAGGAAAAGCATTCAACAAAATCCAACACCCATTCATGATTAAAACTGTACAGAAAATTGGAATTTCTGGTCCGTATTTCAAACTGATAAAAGCTATCTATGAGAAATCAACAGCCAGCATCATATTAAGTGGTCAAAAACTGACACTTTTTATGCTAAGATCCAGAACAAAGATGTACACTATCAACACTCCTGTTCAATATAGTTTTAGAAACAGCCACAGCAATTAGACGAGAAAAGGAATAATGATAGGAAAGGAAGAAGTTAGGCTGTCATTATTTGCTGATGACATGATGCTCTATATAGAAGATCCTAAGAACTCACCCAAAAGATTGCTAGATTTAATCGCCAGATTTAATAGCATAGCTGGATACAAGGTCAACACTCAAAAATCAATAGTCTTTGTATACTGTATACAGAAGAAATGATTCACTGAAAGAAATCAGGGAATCAATTCCTTTCACAATGCCATCCAAAAACATGAAATACCTAGGAATCAATCTAATAAAAGAGGTGAAAGTTCTCTACTCTGAAAATGACAGAATTCTGAAAAGGAAAATAGAAGAGGATATCAGAAAACGGAAAGATATCCCTTTTTCCTGGGTAGGAAGAACCAATATTGTCAAAATAGCCATACTGCCAAAACTACTATGTAGATTCATTGCAACCCCAATTGAAATCCCAACAGCACAGACCTAGAGAAAATAATCCAAAAATTCACCTAGAACCAGAAGAGCCCTAGAGTAGCAAAAAACAATTCTAGGCAACAAGGACATGGCAGGGGGTATCACAATCCCCACCTTGAAACTGTATTACAAAGCCACTGTGATAAAACCTGAGGATCAATGGAACAGAATAGAAGATCCAGAAACAACCCAAGATATACGATGCCACTTGATCTTCAACAAAGGAATTAAACAACCTCAAAGGAATCAGATTACCTCTTTAACAAATCATGCTAGAAAAACTGAGTTGCAACTTGCTGAAGATTAAAGCTAGATCTATCTTTTTCTATATGCACTAAACTAAAATCAAAGTGGATGAGAGACCTAAATATTAAAACAGAAAGACTAAACCTGCTAGAAAATAGGTTAGGTAGATCTCTTGAAGATATTGGCCTAAGGAAAGACTTTATGAACATAACCTCAGCAGCATGAGAGCTAGCATAAAAAAATCAGTAAGTGGGATCTCATCTTACTAAAAAGCTTCTGCACAGCTAGAGAAACTATCAGCAGAGCAAAAAGACAACCTACAATATGGGAAAATACTTTTACCAGCCGTTTCTCAAAGGACTACTATCAAGATATATAAAGAGGGGCCGGAGATTTAGCTCAGTGGTTCCGGCGCCTGCCTCGCAAGCGCAAGGTCCTGGGTTCGATCCCCAGTAACCACATACAATGCTGGGAGTGGTGACTTACACCCACAAGCAATCAATACCACATACCACAGTGCTGGGCATGGTAGCTCACACCTGTAATCCCAGCACTCGGGAGGCAGAGACAGTAAGATTGCTGAGTTTTAGGCTTGCCCGGGCTACATAACGAGTTCAGGGCCAGCCTGAACTACAAAGCGAGACCCTGTCTCAAAAAAAAAAAAAAGTATATAAAGAGCTTTTAAACAAATCAGACCCACCTAATTTAAAGACTCAGTTCAAAAATGGGCATCTGAAATGAACAGATATTTTTCAGATGAAAAAGTAAAGGCAGCTAAGAAACATATGAAGAAATGTTCAACTTCAATGGTCATTCAAGAGATGAAGATGAAAACAACTCTGAAATTTCATCCCATTCCATTAAAAATGTCCTCTATCATGAAATAAGCCCGCCTCAAATGGTGATGGGACTGGGGAGAACGAAACCCTTCTCCACTGTTGTTGGAAATGTATACTGGTGCAACCACTATGGAGATCAGTGTGGTGACCCCTTAAAATCTAGGCCTTGAAGTCCCATTTGACACTGTTATTTCCCTGCTAGTTATATACATCAATGAATTAAAAGATTCATACCACAACAACATATGTGCACCTATGTTTATAACAGCTCAGTTTTCAATAGCTAAATCTTGGAAACAGTGCCCATCAAGGGGAGACTGGATATAGAACATGTGTTTTTAAGGGAGTATTACTCTGCCATAAAAATGATAAATTTTAGTAATTTATACTCAAATAGATTTACCTTGAGGACATACTCATAAGTGAAATAAATAGGGCACAGATATGTAAAAAGCATTGGATCGGCACAGTTCTGAATGTCACTGAGGGGATTTATTGAAGACAGAAGACCCATCCTAGGATGACTTATTTTCTGAATGATATAAAGAGGAAAGAAGAAGGCTTGCTGTTGTTTCTTCAAAGGGGCTCGTGTTTGCCTTCACCTTGGATGTCATGGTGGCTTCCAGCAGACTCTTCAGGCTTCTAGCTCAGATTCCATGGCTTCTTGATGCAGACTTGCACAGGACACTGCACTGAGCTCCAGGCTTTTGACTGGATCCTTCAGATCTCTGGAAAACACTTCCATACCCACTTCCTCTGTAAGTGACTATTGTAACCCAATCTTGTAAATTCTTATATATTTCTGTGCCTTTCATTTACCTGCTTTTCTAGCAAACACTGACTGATTCAACATAAAAAGTAGATTAGGATAGTGAAATTTCTCCCATGTATTATTGCTCAGCTCAGGCTGACAAGTTCATAGAAAATCTGGTTTCAGGTATCCCCACTTCTCCAAGCTTTCAGTTATTTTGAAACAAATCCCAGAGATCATTTCATCAGCATTTTGTATTGTATCTCTTAAAAATGTTATAAAACATCTAAAACCCTATTATCACACCAGTAACATTAAAATAATGACATGATATAATCAGATGTCCTATGTTCAATGTTTTCCCATTGTTTTATAAATGAGTTTGTGTTCTTATACTTGAATGCACACATGAGGTTTCTACATTGCAATTGGATGATAAGTCTTTTAATCACCTTAATCTGTAGCTCTCTCAAATTTCTCTTTGCATTCAGGAAAAGTTGAAGAAATTCCATCCTTTGGTTGTAAGTTTACCACAGTTTTGATTTGTTGATTGTTGTGCCCCTATATTTGTTAGCAAATATGGTAAAGTATTGGTAATTAAATTCACATACTTGATCCTATTGCTCCTCTCTCTCCCTCCTCTCTCTCTGACACACACACACACACACACACACACACACACAGAGTTCCATCATTTTGAAACACGTAGTGTCTATAATGTCTGCTCCTTTTTCTGTAATGTGAGCAGCTATTGATATTTATTGCTTTAAACTATTACTCCCTAAAGATTGAAAATGTTGTATTATTTTAGTTTTCTTCTACATATTTTAATACTTCATTTAGAAGAAATATCTCATCATTAACTTTTTTTTGTACCAAGGATTGAACTCAGGAACTTGCATTTACAAGGTAGGTGCAACACCAATGAGTTAAGCCCTGGCCCTCTCTTCACTATTTTTAGGTTTACACTGAGATATAGATCATCTAGGAAGGTAGGTTAAATGCTTGTTTCCCAACACTTTTTTTTTAAAGCATCAGTTTTAAAAAATAGTTATTTATGTAACATCCTCTAAAGATGACTGGTGAGGAGTTTGTGTATAGAGGTGGAGTTTGTGTATGTGTGTATGTGGAGAGAGAGAAAGCACCATTATGAACTAGAGTTTTAAACATTATATCATTCATTATCATTATCAACCATTACTGTTTGACTAATAGATCTATATCCAATGCATCTATATCACTGAATCATATTGGTCTGTAATGGTAGTACCAGATTCAAAGAATTAGTTAGGAAGTAAATTGTCATTTTTTAAAAAAAATAAATTCTTTATTGGTATAATTTATGTACATCTCACAATCACATATAACATTGGGGAATATGTACTAGTATATGACACAAATTAATTCTCATTTTTACCCATATCCTTACCCACCCACACCTCCCCATCCCCTATATACATGCTCTTTTATTTTCTTTCCAAATCATTTTTATTCCTTCCCCTCATTACATTCCCACACCAAATTTCCTATGGAAATTTTCCTTTCTACAAAAACTGTCATACTTTCTAGAGCTCATTTGCATCTATAGGTGCTCGTATCAAAGAAAAGATCCGGTATTTACCTATCTGTGATCTATTTATTTCACTTATTATTGTGTCTTCCAGGTGTATCCATTTGCACATAAATGAATTAATCTTGTCATTCTTTTGGCAGAATAATACTCCATTTTATTTTTTAAAAAACACATCTTCTTTATCCAGTCTCCAGTTGATGGGCATTTGGGTTGTTTCCAAGATTGAGCTATCACGAACTGAGCTGCTATGAACAAGGGTGTACATTTGTCTTTCCAATGTGATTTTTAAAATTCTTTTGGGTATATTCCTAGCAGGGGGATAGCAGGGTCAAATGGGACCCCTAGTCCTAGTTTTCTGAGAAATCTCCACACAGACCTCCACAATAGTTGCACAAGTCTGCAATCCCACCAACAGTGGAGAAGGGTTCCTTTCTCCCCACAACCATGCCAGCATTCATTGTTGGTTGATTTTGTAATACTGGCCATTCTTTATGGAGTGAGATGAAATCTCAGTGTTGTTTTCATTTGCATCTCTTGAATGACCAGTGATGCTGAACATTTCTTCATATGCTTCTTAGCTGCTTTGACATCTGTCTCTGAGAAGTGTCTGTTCATCTCTGATGCCCATTTTTGAAGTGGGTCTTTAAACTTGGGGACGCTGATCTTTTTAAGTTCTTTATGTATTGTAGATAATAGCCCTTTGTCTGATAAACAGCTAGTAAAGTTTTTCCACATGTTGTTGGAGAATCAACATCATCAAAATGGCTATACTCCCACAACTACTATACAGATTCAATGAAATTCCAATGCTATACTTCACAGAGCTAGAGAAAATAATACAAAAATTCATCTGGAACCACAAGAAACCTAGAATAGCAAAAGCAATTCTAAGCAACCACGACATGGCAGGGGGTATTACAATCCCCAATTTAAAACTCTACTATAAAGCCACTGTGATAAAAACTGCATGGTACTGGCAAAGTAACAGACCCGAGTACCAGTGGAATAGATTAGAAGATCCAGAAATAACCCCAGATACACTAAGCCACCTTATCTTTGACAAAGGAGCCAAACATCCTCAGTGGAGGAAAGACAGCCTCTTTAGCAAATGGTGCTGGAAAAACTGGGCTTTAATCTGCCAAAAACTAAAGCTAGACCTATCTCTTTCACCATGCACAAAACTAAATTCACAATGGATATAAGACTTAAACATTAAATCAGAAACAAGAAGCCTGCTGGAAAACAGGTTAGGTAAAACTCTTGGAGACATTGGCTTAGGCAGAGACTTTATGAATAAAACCTCTATAGCATAAGAACTAGCAGAAAGAATCAACAAATGGGATCTCATCCTACTGAAAAGCTTCTGCACAGCAAAAGAAGTCACTGGCACTACTAAAAATTCTCAAATTTTTATAGGGCTGGTATTTTTTATTCCCTAAATGTTTGTTAAGTTGCCAGTTAGGATATATGCCCCTCAAGCTTCCTTTATAGATACTCTTTGAGAAAGATTTTAACTATTTATTCCACATCTTTAATAAGTGAAGAACTATTCACATTATCTGTATTTCTTCAGTGCAGTTTGGAAGTTTGTGCCTTGCAAAGGAATGACCAAACATGGAGCGAAGATCTTACCAGAGAAGAACTTTCTAAAATCAATTATTTTAATGTCATTTCCTGAGAAACACAAAGAAAAGTCAATGAGTTTTGAGATCATGGAAAGAATGAGAGACAGAAGTACTTCCCTACTCCTTTGCCTGTGGGAATAGCTCAGCCCAAAAAAAAAAAAAATTAAACTGGACTTCACAGTTTTCTTGTGATATAATACTCTATCATTTTAGCATGATGCTTTTAAATCTATTCCTACCAACTAGGTAGACTACTTGACTAGTTTCTATTTTCTGGATATGAGAAGGGATTAGGGCTATTTCTCCTAATTTTAGAAAATTAAGAATATGTGAATAAGTTGGATAAGAGTAAGTTGGTTTTGTCTTTCTCATGCTTCAAGCAAAAGAAAACCTCAGGAAGAATTTACAAATGAAAATTGTGTGATCCTTGTTCAGGGCACAATCTTCTCTCGCTCAAGCTACTGCAATGTTCTCCTAATTAATCTCCTCACGTCACTAGTATGTACCTTCAACTATCCATTACACTGCTACTCAAACTATTTTTATACAATTTCCAGCTGATCATGTTACTTCGTCATGAAGTTTTGCAATAACTTCCTATACTCACACTAAAAAGCAAACTTCCCTACCATGACTTACAGAACTGCATGAATTGGGGCTTTGCTGTCTATATAGCATTATATCATGTGACACTCCATTACACTTTCATATTTCATTCACTCTAGCTTTCTTTTACTTTCTTTTGTGACTCATGCTCTCTCTCACGACAGAGGATGTGCATATCCTGTTCTTCCTGCCATAGTCTCTGCTCCACCCCCATCTCTTGAACTACTTGATGCTTCCTTATTCATTTCAGACTTCAGTTTGAACCCCAGTTTCTTAAATGAACCTTCTCTGATTCCACTAATGATTGAGCCTGTTACTCTGTTCTCATATCCTTTTATGTCATATGGCACAATTATAATGGAAAGACTATCATTTACTTTTCCAGTGTTTGTTTCCCCTATGAGAATATATGCTCCAAGATAGCCAGGTGCAATGACACATACCTGTAATTCCACTTACTTGAGAGACTGAGGCAGGAGAATCACAGCTCAAGGCCAGCCTGGGCAACTTAGCAACTCCAGCTCAAAATAAATTTTTTTAAAAAGAGAGTGAGAGGGCCGGAGGGTTAGCTCAGTGGTTCCAGCGCCTGCCTCACAAGCGCAAGGTCCTGAGTTCGATCCCCAGTAACCACATATAATGCTGGGCGTGGAGACTCACGCCCACCAGCAATCAATACCACATACCACAGTGCCGGGCGTGGTGGCTCACGCCTGTCATCCCAGCACTCGGGAGGTAGAGACAGGAGGATTGCTGAGTTCGCGGCAGCTTGCCTGGGCTACATAGTGAGCTCAGGGCCAGCCTGAACTACAAAGCGAGACCCTGTCTCAAAAAAAAAAAAAGAGAGAGAGAGAGTGAGAGATGGGGGGAGAGAGAGAAAGGAGTATATGCTGGGAATGTACCTCATGGTTCCCAGGGTATTTTATTTTACAGGTACCTAAGGTATAGTTGACTACTTGTCAGAATAGGCAGTAAGTCAATATTTTTCAAATGAAGGAATAATACTTTTATGTTTGATGACTTAAAACTGTAAACTTTCATGGCATCTTTTTTATTACCTTTATCACAATATCATCCTTTTAAATATCTATACAAATATCTGTATCCCATATGATGGCAGGAACTATGTTTTCTGTTTTAATTGAGATATAATGTGTAAACAATAAAATTTACAGAAGACAGATTGATAGATATAAAACAACAAACTTAGGGCTGAGGATTTAGCTCAAGTGGTACCTCACCAATTTTGGATGCACAAGGGCCTGAGTTCAATCCCTGGTACTGCAAAAAATAAAATAAAACAATGAATTTAGGCAATGTGTACACTTTAAAACTTTACCACAACAATGTGTATAGTATGCCCATCACCTTAAAAAGTACCCTCATGTGCCCAACCAACTCACCTTCCCTTCCCAGAAAAATTAGCATTTAGCTTTATTTCTCTCAACATATATGTCTTTGCCTATTCACAAACTTCCAGTCAGAGTATTTATACTATATATGCTTTATGTTTCTGCCTTCTTTTACTCTGTGAGATTGAACTATGCAGGTATGTGTATTGATAGTTTATTTTAATTGGTGAATAGTAAAATAAATAGTATAATTTGACTATCCAGTTATTTGTTGATGAACATTGGGGGTATATCTAGTTTTTGGTCATTATGAATAAAGCTCAACACTCCTGTACAAGTCATATTTCAGTTTTTATCCTGATATCCCTGGAGTATGCCAAAATTCCTCATACAATGGGCACTCAGTTATACTCATTAAGTAATTGAAAGAATTTAACACTTTAGAATGTTAGTTAGAAGTCTATATTTCCCTCCTACTTTGGATAGCATATTAAATACAAATGAGTAAGAGTGACTCAGTAACAGCAAAAGAAAACTTGAGTCCTCTCAATTATTGAAAAAGTACTATTGTACTTTTCATTGTACTATTTACATTTTGACTATTATTGCTATCATTACTCACCATAACTTTTGACATACCCCACAGCTGACTGTGTCATGCAAAAGTGTCATGATCCCTCTTGTAGAGCTTCCAGATAAAATCCAAAACAGTCAGTTGGATTTGAATTGCAGTTAAACAATGAAAATATCTTTAGTACAAGTGAGCCACACATATTGCATGGACTGTACTTGCTACAATTTCAGATACGTCAAACTAAAATAGTATCTGTCATCTTTCTGAAATTCAAACAGTCTGGCTCCTATGTTTTTATTTACTAAATTTAACCTCCATAAGTATGCAAACTCTCAGATCATCAGACCTCTTCCAGCCTTAGGGAATGCTTGCTTTCAAAGGTACTCAGTAATTCTGCCAAAAGCATCTATGTTAAGAACATGGTGGGCAATATTTAGTCCGTCTCTGTGTGAAGCATTTTCTCTGTAAATTTAAATTCTAAATAAGAAATACTACATCTCTTCATGTCCTGTTCATTCTGACTGCCTAGGGCTTTCCAAACACTACACAACACGCTTGTTCCTCTCCCACTTCTTGACTTCATCAGTTATATTTGTGTATGTTATGGACACAACTGAGAATATATTGGAGGGCTTCCCAAAGCTACTCAGCAATGTTTGGTGTCAGTTCATCCTTAAAATAACATGTAAGTGACAAGTCTCACCTGGTAGGAAGCCAGCTCCCGCAGACTGCTTCCTTCTCTTCCAAGAGATTTTCATTCATAAATTCATAGGGAGCTGCCTTTAATAGGCAGATGCACACTAAATACAGTTTAATTTGCCTCTGTATTTCAGCAAACAGATTTTGCTTTAAAATTGGTGCCATGCAGTGAAATAACAAAAGTGAACTACCAAGCTAGGTGTACAGCAGATGCTTATGGTAGCCTTGATTATACATGTGGTCTCAGGCATAAGTCTGGATTTCTGGACCTTGAGGCTATTATCAGGGAATGAAGATCACAAAAAGTATTTCACGGCCGGAGGATTAGCTCAGTGGTTCCGGCGCCTGCCTCGCAAGCGCAAAGTCCTGAGTTCGATCCCCGGAAACCACATACAATGCTGGGCATGGAGACTCACGCCCACCAGCCATCAATACCACATACCACAGTGCCAAGCATAGTGGCTCACGCCTGTAATCCCAGCACTCGGGAGGCAGAGGCAGGAGGATTGCTGAGTTCGAAGCTTGCCTAGGCTACATAGTGAGCTCAGAGCCAGCCCGAACTACAAAGTGAGACCCTGTCTCAAAAAAAAAAAAAAAAAAAAAAAAGTATTTCAATGTCTTTGTGTTATTTCTCCCTTTGAGATGTTCAGCTATGTACTGAATAGAGAAGCCTTGGCTTTGACTGTTTACTTTGTCACTTGTACAAGAAAGAATTAAAAGATATCACACCAATGTATGTGGACCCATGTTCATAGCAGCTCAGTTTGTGATAGCTAAATCTTGGAAACAACCCAGATGCCCTTTAACTGGAGATTGGATAAAGAAGGTGTGGTTTTTCTATAAAAAGGAGTATTACCGAGCCTTAAAGAATGTTTGAGTAATTTATATTCAAATGGATATACCTTCAGGATATACTCATAAGTGAAATAAATAGGTTACAAATCTGCAAATATTGTATCTTTTCTCTGGTATGAGAAATTAAAGATGTAAATGAGCTCTAGGATATATGGTAAATACTGTGAAATAGAAAATATCAAAAGGGAAATGGGGTGTAGGGGAAGAAAAACTATGGTAATAAAAAAAGGGAAACAAAGTTTATGTATATAGGGTCGGGGGTTTTAGGGTGGGTGGGGAATGGGACAAAATGAGAATTAAATTGTTTCATATGCTGGTACAAATTCTCAATATTATGTGTGATCACAATGTATATATATATATAAAGTACCAATAAAGATTCAAAAAATTTTTTAAATAGCAAATGATATCAACTCTCAATCTGGCAAATGTACATATACAATCTGGAAAACGTACATATAAAAATTTCTTACAATCTGAAAAATGTACATATAGAAATTCTTCCTGTGCCTATTTCAAATGTAGTTACAAGAATCATATGTGGTTTATTTACGAAGTATACAAACAATACAAATAAAATAAAAAACACTAAGAAGTAATATTACAATATACTACTCTTTATGAGTGCGAAAAGGGCATCTCAATAAGCATTCTTCTTGCTTTTTCCACCTTTGCAATTTCAGGCTAACCTTGGAAACTAATGTAAAGAATCCCCAAAATGGGTAACAAAATAGGCAAAGGATGAGGAGACCTGGTTTTTTATCCCATCTCTGATTTTTTTTTTTTTTGAGACAGGGTCTTGCTTTGTAGTTCTGGCTGGCTCTGTGCTCACTATGTAGCTCAGGCAAGCCTCGAACTCAGCAATCCTCCTGTCTCTGCCTCCCGAGTGTTGGGATAACAGGTGTGAGCCACCAGGCCAGCACTGTGGTATGTGGTATTGATGGCTGGTGGGTGTGAGTCACCACGCCCAGCATTGTATGTGCTTACTGGAATCGAACTCGGCCTTGCGCTTGCGAGGCAGGTGCTGGAACCACTGAGCTAAATCTCTGGCACCCATCTCTGATATTTGACTTCCTATGCTGAGGAAGTCATTTACCAGCTGAGCCTCCATTTCTTCATGTTTAAATAGGAATTGATCATTAAGTGAGCATCTATTTAGAACCTTCAAGCCCAGTATTATTTAGGTGATATGATTACATACAATACCAGCTAACATTTATTGAGCATAGTATATGTATCAAGCACTTTACTAAGGCTGTTATCTCATTTAATTTTATAAAATTCTGAGAACAATATTATCCCTACTTTACAATTTGCAAAACTGAAACTTAGAGGATTTAAACTGATTTGTCTCATGATTGAATAAACCAAGGACTTCATCTGAAAAGAATTTAGTGTTCAAAAACCAGGCAAAGATATTAATAAATGATTGTAATATTGCAGATGTGTCTATATATATGCATACAAATATATTCAAATAGCAGTTTCATATTAGTCATAGAAAATCCAATAAAATTTGGCGTAAAAGGCGCTTTGAAGAAATTTAAAGTTATTAAAACAGCATTATTTTATTATGTTATGTGAAACCAGAGTCGAGCAGCATTTCAAACACCAGTTGCAGGGCTACTTCAACAATGAGCTATTATATTCCAAGGACTATGTTGTTTTGCATTGTGTTCACTATTAGCAGGTCCTAGCCTCTTTGCAGTATTACTCCTTCTTTCTTCTGAGACACAGTCATACCTCTAAACCTCATCCATTTTTTTTCAACCCACCAGGATCAGTCATCCAGTGGACCTGTTTTTGTTTTCCTTTCTTTTCTTTTCTTTTTTTTTTTTTTTTTGAGACAGGGTCTCACTTTGTAGTTCAGGCTGGCCCTGAACTCACTATGTACCCCAGGCAAGCCTCAAACTCAGCAATCTTCCTGCCTCTGCCTCCTGAGTGCTGGGATTATGGGCATGAGCCACCACTCCCAGCACTGTGATGTGTGGTACTGATTGTTGGTGTGTGTGAATCACCATACCTGGTATTGAGTGTGGTCACTGGGGGTCGAACTAGGGACCTTGTGCTTGCTGTCCAGGCACCAGAACCACTGAGCTAAATCTCCAGCCTGGACCTGATACTATTTGACTCCCATTTAGGCACTGCCTGCTCTCATTTCTCTTCTCAGGAAATCTAGATGCATGGTGCATCTCTATAATTACTTCTTCCCATATACCCTTGACTCCCTTGCTCCCTCCCATTTTTCTTTATAAGTTTGATTTATGCTAAATGGGAAAAGGGGATAGGAAGGCATTTTATACAACTAGTGCCAGAAAGAGTAGATGGATGAGATAGAGGTAAGTATTTAACAAGCAGTCAAACACCAACATCAGTACATCAAAATGGGCATCCTGCCCAAGCAGAGAAAACAGCAGCTATAGACCGATTGGCATGGCAAAGTGATGCAGAATCCAACATAGCTAATGTTAGTGTAATAATAATACCTAACGGTGCACTCTACACTGTCGCTGTACTTTGCATACTTCATCTTATTGAAACCTCCAAACAACTCGACAGCACAGATGTTCTTCCCATCCCCATTTCACAGATGGCAAAATTGAGTAGAAGAGAAAGTCACTTGTTTAAGTCCACTCAACTGGAAATAGTAGAGATTCAATTTAAACCTGTATGAACTGACTCCATGACTTGTAGTTTTAACTAAGTATACAGCCTGAGGTAGTGGATAAAATATGTTTGTCTTTTTAGCACTGTGAAGATATGCAGAAAGATAAACTAGGTTGACTTTCACATAGATATTACTGTGCAGATGCGGAAACAAGCCTCTGAGTTGCACAGCTTAAAGAACATTATCAAGACTGTCCCATAGCAATATGTGATGCTTGTCCAATGAGTGGGCCATGTAACGAATCTGTAGCTTTTCACTGGTGTGGTAGTGGGAGAAACTGAACTGGAACTTGAGATGTATGGACAACGGTGACATATGCCATCAGTGTCAGAAGTGCTCTGGACCATAAGCTATTAGTATGCCACAGGCCAAAGTAATTTTCCTTCAGTGTTCTCATTTGTAAAATCAATGATTTGGTTTATACTGGTGGTTCTTAATGAAAGTACCCCGACCCCAGGTGGTATTTTAGAAATTATGAGATCACATTTCGTTGTCCAAATAATTGCAGGAGGAACATTTAACCATTGGAGGCTTTAAATAGTAGGAGAATGTACACTGCGAATAAATGTATCTCACTGTGCTCTACATTTGGAAGCCTTCTAGACATTCTTGGATGTCAAAACTCTGTTTATAATTATTTGAGTCTAGAACATGACCATTTCTGGATATTGAAATGAGTTTTTCCTGGTTTGATTGTTCTATACCCAGTTTAAAAAAGGGAAAATTGCTGGGCGTGGTGGCTCACGCCTGTAATCCCAGCACTCAGGAGGCAGAGGCAGGAGGATTGCTGAGTTCGAGGCTTGCCTGGGCTACATAGTGAGCTCAGGGCCACCCTGAACTACAAAGCGAGACCCTGTCTCAAAAAAAAAGTTGGGGGGGAAATTGAACATTTTTTACCCCTAAACATGATCATAAGCTACCTATTATTCAGAGAATCATTGCACTACTAATAACTGCATTTTTTTAATTGAATTCTTTATTGGTACAATTTATATACATCTCAAAATCACATATAACATTGGGAAATTTGTACCAGTATATGCCACAAGTTAATTCTCATTTTTACCCGTATCCCTACCCACTCCCCCCTCCTCCCCCCTTATACATGCTCTTTTCTTTTCTTTCTGAATCATATTTATTCCTTCCCCTCATCACATTCCCACACCAAGTTTCCTAT